>JAADVW010000635.1:0-19624 GCA_023335875.1 Elongisporangium prolatum | reverse complement strand
TGACCATGGCACCGGTTACTCCGACACCGACCACCATCAAGCCGGTGACACCTTGTCCTTCGACTCCGTCCCCGACGACCGTTGCACCGGTATCTCTGACGCCAACTACTTTCAAACCTGAGACACCTTGCCCTTCGACGCCGACGCCGATTATTACAAATCAGTCGACACCTGCGCCGACCATTGCCACTTCGTCCTCTTAAACGGCCGAATAGTGATATGCATGAACGGTTATGTCGTCACTAAGGCTATTTGAGGATAGCATCCAGCCTTAACTGCGATTGAAGCAGCGAGAGATTTTCATGCTTTACTTTTTACTTCGTTTTATATTGCCAATATATATTGCACATTTGCTATACCTAGCTTTCAAACGTTAGATACATCGTGTCTTAACGCTATGCAAAGCTGGTTCGATGATGTGGCATGGGCAGCACTACAGTAGTATGTGTCTCCGAATAGTACCGGTATAGTATGCTCTCACCTCAGCTGTCGCCATTATTTACTCTGTCGCATCCCCTCTTTGCTTTAAAATGTAGCGTGAGTTAGTTAACTGTGTAATCCGAGGTCATTTCAAGTGACCTCAAACAGCGCCATTAGTTTCACCCGAGCTGCTGGAGGATGAATGTACATTCCAACTTAATCTGTTTCGTGCGCACTGCTCGTATGAAGCTCCGCAATATAGCTGCGCTAGCAGTCGTGGCGCTCACGTTCACTTGACTAGTGCTGGTACTAGCACCAGAAGCATGAGCAGATTGCTCAATTTCATGGATTCTGTGTACCAGAGCCCAAGATCGAGTGCTACGCTACCGTTGAATCCGTCACACCTTCACCGACAGCACTAAATCCAACGACGACCCCTCACTCAACGAATCCGATTTCAATCGCCAGTACGCCAGCACCAACACCATGTTGTACGATCTCGCGAACAACCACAAGTACTCCTAGACAAACCATATCAATGCGTCTCTCGACTCCAAGCCCGTCAATCCCATACTTAAGGAACAATACTCCAGCACCAGCACCGACGCCAATTACCACGATTCCGAATTGGAGCACTGCAACTCCCTCCAGGCCAACACCAGAACCGACGTCAACAATCATATTCAGCACTCCTGCTCCAATCTCGCATCGATCGACTCCATGTCCAACGACGCCTGGTACAAGTCTTCCATTATCCACAGCGCCAAGTCCAGCTGTCAGTACCATGACGCCTGCACTGCAGTCCCAAGTCCTCAGTCGCCGTCACCAACTGTTGGAACTCCGGTTGCGACAAAAACGCCAGGTCCGACAGCTCATGCACCTGCACCAACCACTCAAGTACCTGTTCCGATCAACCAAACGTCTCCACCGCCGATTGTGTTCTCACCTGCACCGACGACTCAAGTGCCGTTACCGATCAATCAAACGTCTCCACCGACAGTCTTATCGCCTGCACCAACCACTCGAATCCCTCTATCCACCAGCTATGCACCTGAACCGATCACCCAAATGCCAACACCGACAACCTCTAAACCACCAATGTTGATATCCACACCAATCACTGAAGCGCCTTCTCTCTCTACGTCCAAGCCAGCTACTTCGTCACCATCTACTGGAGCACCCGCATCAACCACCAGAACGCCGTCAACGTCAACACCAGCCACAACGGAGCCGACAACACCGACACCGACCACAAGCAACCGACAACATCGACACCGACTACGAAAAAGCCAATGACTCCCACACCGGCAACTAAAAAGCCATCTTCGACAGCGTCGAAACCATCTGCACACTGCAGAATGAGGCAACTGACGTTCGCTGAAGGCTACTGATGATCTCGAGGCCACCTAGAGCGTAGACGACTGCATGAGCTCCAGAATTGAATATGCCATTTGTCTATAAAAGAACCCTACTTTAGCCATCAATCTTATTTTACAGAACCAGATCCAGCTGCATTACAGTTGTTTATTGTCGCACATTTTTATAGGACCCAAAAGTTCCAAAACACGGTAGGAAAATCTCATTTAAAAAAAAAAGAAGCGAAGGGGCTGACGTTACTGGTACTGTACCACTTTCGATTTGGCAGCCAAAGGAACCCACATCGTGAAAATCCAGGAGCCGTTCCGTCGCCAGCCAGACGTGCGCGACATGTTCGCTCAACGCTTTGAGCCTCAGATTGTGGTCTGAGAGAGCGACTATCCTGGGCATCGAGTCCTACAGATTACACCATTAGCTACTCTATCTTCGCTGAAAAAAAACAACAACAAGTGCCGAGTTGCGTGCTGAACGCCCAAAGAGAAAGTTGAACCTTCACAAGAAGAGGGGCGACGTGCTTTCGTTCCTGATACGTATCCTGTTCTCTATTGAACCGAAATAATCTAGGTCATCTCGCCCTACCCCTCCCTTTGTAAAGCCTTTTGGAGTGTTGATCTGACCACTTTCCGAGCCTAATGGGCGGTAACACGCGCATGACTGACGTGCCGCCTGCGCATGCAGCGCTGCTAGAAGGCGGTCCTCTGCTCACGCAGCCCAACTGCAGTATCAACAAGAAACTGAGCTCTGCGTGCTCCAAACAGCAGCAGCCCATGACGAGCGAAGCAGCCGCAGCAGCGCGTCGACGGTGGACGCAGGTGCGGTGCATGATGCAGCGTATCACGCGTGGTATGCCCGCTGAGAGTGCCGAGCGTGGCGGCGCAGCCATGCTGCACAAGGACTTCTGGCTCGAGGCTCTGGACGAGCAGCATCGCTATGGCTTCCATCTTCGCGCGTTCCACAAGGCCTGGAAGGACGACATGGCCACCAAACCGCAGACGGAAACGAAGGACATGAAGCGCCCGCGGTCGGTCTCGGAGTCATCCTTCTTCTACTGGCTGGACCACGGCCACGGTCGCTCTTTGGACCTGCCCGAGTGCAGTCAGAGCGAGCTGCGCAGCACGAACGTCGAGTACTGCAACGCGGAGCAGCGCAAGCGATATGAGCTGACCTTCGTGACGCCTCGACCGGCACCAGCGGCCCGCAAAGCATCATCCTCACCGCACGACACAGCGCCCAGTGCACTGGTGCAGTACGCGGGGACGCATCAGCTTGTCAACACGGACGCGCGCAGCAAATGGATCTTCGTCGTCGACCTTCATGGACGCATGTATCTTGGACGCAAGCGCAAGGGCGTCTTCCATCACACGAGCTTCGTGGCCGGGGAGCCAGTGTACGCCGCGGGCAAGATCATGATCAAGCACGGCAAGATCCTCGCCATTGAGCCGCACAGTGGGCACTTCAAGCCCAACCTCAAGAACCTCACGGCGCTGTTGCACCTATTGCACCGCCAGCACGTCGATGTGGACCAGATCACGTTCATCAAGCCCAAGAAATGGGCCAATGAGTGGCCGTTCCCAGTCCGGCCCTCAATGGGCGGCTTGGAAGACCTTGAAGACGCGTCCGACACCGACTACGCTGCCTACCGGTCCGACAACGACGAAAGCTCCTGAACGCCCGGAGCATACATTATATGATAGATGAGTGAGTCACCTGTTAGAAGGAAGCGTCCTGATCGGCTAAGAAGGTCGCGCGGCGTAACGACCACGTCGTTTGAGTGCTATTCGTTGCAAACATATAACCACTGAACGCCAGCAGTTGGCTTCATGTTCTTCATCTGCTTCTCTCGTCCAGTCGTGAGTTACTCGCTCGAATCGCCGTCGCCATTCTCATCGTCTACACACAACAGGTCGCGAACTCCGCACCGGTTGAGCTGCTGGTGCCTCTGGAGCAGCAACATACGCCGCTTGTCGCGCGCGTTTTCAGCCATAGTGAGATCGACAAGCTCCTGCCGCACCTCATGCTGCAGTGTGTGAAGAATCGCAGTCATTCGAGGCCGACGTTTGGGATTGGAGTCGAGGCACCGAGTGATGAGATCTCGGCGTCGGGGCGAACAGCTCTCTGGAATCATAGGACGCAGCTCACCAGCAGCCACGCGACGCATGACATCCATTGTGCCTCGGATGCTCACATTATAATACGGATCCTTGCGCGTTTCCAGCTCAATCAGGATCACACCAAAGCTGTAGCAGTCCACCTGAACGTCGTACCGCTCCTGACGAAGCATCTCAGGCGCCACCCAGTACGGGGTGCCAACCATTGTACTGAAGAGCCCGCCACCGGCGACAGACTGCCGCTTTGACTGACAAAAATCCGTGATCTTGCATGAATACGTTGTTGTACAAAGCAAATTCGACGACTTGAGATCGCGGTGCACGATGGGCTTCTCGCAATTGTGCAGATAAGACACGCCTTGGGCAACATCCGTCGCGATCTTGAGCAGTGGATCGCTCCACGTGAGTGGAATGGGGCTCCGAAGCAGTGTAAACAGGTCGCCTCGTTCTATGTACTCGACCACGAAACCCACGTTCGACAGATTGTCAAAGGTTGCACCAATGAACTGTACAACGTTTGGATGTCGGAGCGACGTGAGCATATCAACACGCAGCTTGAAATCAGTCAAGCCTTCGGGAGTCAACGCAGAGCGCACCAGACGCTTCAGCACGACCAACGTGCCGTAGTAATCGGCCAACAGCACTTCTCCGTGGGCGTTCGTAGCGATGATTTCTTTCAGCTCCAGGTCATCAAACGGGATCGATACATCCTGAATCTTCTTCATGTCACCTGCCCGCGCGAGCGCATCCTTCATGGCCTCTTCTTCGTCTGGTGCCACGCTATGGTTCTCCAGTCCAATGCGCTTGACCGACAGATCCAGCTTTAGCGTCGTGTTCATGCGCTCGGCTCGCAGTTTCATAGCGTACGCCAAACGAGCGGCACGGTCAGTAGAATACGTGGCCATGAGAGTAAATACAGTCGGCAGCAGCACGCAGAGCAGGAAGAGAAAACTCTGCTTGCTGGCGTTCACGGACGTGGCCGAATTGAGCGACATGGACGGACCGAAGATGAGGAACCCGAGCGTGAGCAGCCACAACGACATTGACACGAACAACACATGCGTGAAATCCAGCTTGAGCGAGACCGAGAAGATGCCGGCAAAGGTAGCGAGCACAGCCATCATGCCCATGATTACTGAGTAGGCCAGACTGCGACCATAGATGAGTACCCAAGTGGTTAGCGTGAGCGCCATGTCGTGGCGCGAAGTCCATTGACTATGCTGGTACCAGTCGAATGGGACGTCGATGGTCGCTCCACAGGTGAGCTGATCAGGCACGAACGTGCGCATGTGATCACGCACCATCAGCAGCACATGATAGACGAAAAGCTCCAGCCCCACGGCCCAGAGCAACACGATGAATGTCGTGATCGCCTTCCACCGCCGTCGGATATAGTACACTCCAATGCGGAGCCGCATACTCCCCTCGATCCAATGCAGCGGAAAGCCGCCGTAGAGCAGCGCGAGTGGAGCAAACGCCCACATGAGCGCCACTTGAGCTCGCTCCAGATGCGAATGCACCGAGTACGTCGAGCATGAAGCGCCGCTGGATGATGAAGAGGAAGACGAATCCGCCAGCATGACGCTCGTGTATCCCGTGATGCTGTCCTGCACAATATCGCTCACGCTTGTGACACACGCGGTCTTGAGATAGAGAAACAGCAGGAAGGCCATGACCTCGAACACCAGCATGAACAGCAGAATGCGTCTGGCGATCATAAAGTCCGCCATGGACGTGAACACTTGGTACGACTCCTCCATGCGTGGGTCTCGGAAGTGGTTCGTGAGCAGCTTGAGCTCCTGGTTCGGGTTCAGTCTGGCGTACCACCGTTGGCCCCCCGAGACGAGTCTCGAGGTCATGGACACGCGCGAGTCGGACGTCACAGGCGGCGAGCGGCTGTGCGCTGATGCCGACACTAGCGGCGGAGCTGCTTTCTGTTCTAGCTCGCTGCTGTACTGCGTATGTCCAACATACTGGAACTCGTCATCGTCTCTGGAATCCGGGTACTCGGGCTCGTGGTCCACACGCGTGGGCGTGACTATGCGCATGTAGTCTGTCGCAGCTTGCTGGTGGTTGTGCACGGCGGCCGAGACTGAGACCGCTGAGGCGGACGCGTTGCTGCCCAAGGCCGGCGCCTCTGCGATGTCGATGCGATGCATCGGCAGCATCTCGCGCTCCACGGAAAACCTTCCTTGTACTGTACGCGTGAAAGAGTGCGTGTTTTCCAACAATTAACCGATATCGAAACAGGTGTACCAGT
Organism: Elongisporangium prolatum; assembly: GCA_023335875.1. Lineage (NCBI taxonomy): Eukaryota > Oomycota > Peronosporomycetes > Pythiales > Pythiaceae > Elongisporangium > Elongisporangium prolatum. The sequence continues at coordinate 13,459 of JAADVW010000635.1, read as the reverse complement.
CGAATAGGTACAGTAACCTGCCAAGGCATCAAAACCCACCAAAACACGAAGCTCCCTGGACCGACAGCACTGCCCATAGGCGGATTCGAACTCTCGTTGGGTGGAGACGCACGTCTAGAAGCCTCTCTCTTCTCTCTCTGTGCGTGTCATCGTACTCGTCGCTGTCTCTTGTGTCGTCTTGTGGCGGTTGCGCACTCGAACCGCCATATACAAATCTAGAACCGAGCCCAGCATGTCCGGTGCGCGCCCCATTCCTATCAGCAACAGTCGGCGCTCGTCGCCGCCAGGCTCGACTGGCTCGGGTCGTGAGTTGAATATGGACGCGATCTCGCACTCGCTGCCGGCGCCCGTGCTCACGCCTGGCGGCGGCTGCGCCTTCCCCACGTCCTCGGCGACCTCAGCGGCCGCAAGATACCACCCACCTCGTGCGCCGTTTTTTGGGTCTCTGCCGGAGCCGAGCTTCCTGCAGATGGACGACGACGCCATGCCAGAGCTGGTGCTTCCGCCGCGTCTGAATGAGCCGGACGAGTCACCCCCAGCGGCCTCCGTCGTGCAGGTGAGACCAGTCATTTCGACTTGGAGCTAGCTGGTCATGGGTTGATTTTTTTTCGCGCTCTAGTTTGCCAGCTCGTGTCCTGTGGACATTGGATTCCTTCGGCCCAACCACATGATGCAGCGATCTTGGTAAGTGTCATTATGCCATTGTGTCCTTGTCATGCATGCTCATCATGCTGACGCTATTGTTAGGGCTCCTTCTCCACGTGCCCTGGATGAGTTTGATCTGTCTCGCTCACCAGCGCTCGCAGTCATGTCAGCAGTGCGAGATGGCCGACCGCCAACCAACCAGCCGTTCCAGCGCAGAGCCATGGGCTCAAGCAACCGTGAGTTTTTCCGTGAGCCGAGCAATTCGGTTCAGACAAACGCCGAGCGCATGGCCAGTCTTTCACTTTCTGAACCAGGAGGCTACAGTTTCCAGCGTCAGACGTCAGTAGATCGCCGTGATCGACGTGGATCGTATGGGAACCTGTCCGATTTGGACGAAGGCGAGGTCTTTGATTTCGAGGATCAGTAGCCATCTAGCTTTACAAACGGGCTGAAGGCCGACGCCATGATCTACCGCCTCTTGACCTGCTGCCACCAAGCCTCCACCCGCAGAATGGATCGCTTCATGGTCAATTTCGCGTCCAGCCAGCCACCTGTTCAAGCCAGAACAGACGACTGACGCCGACCTGCTCCAATCTGCAAAAGCTGCTCAAGATATGGCGAACAAACACGAACGCGCGATTCCTTGCAGTGAGACAAGGCTCATCGCATTGGCAATGGAAGAGGATGAAGAGGAAGGTTGAGGATCAAGTGCGTAAGAGAGAAAGAAAGAGAGAGACAGAGAAGACTGTTGTTTGCATGTAGACGTCGAGACGCATAGCGAAATGGTAAACGAAGTGCTTAAATTATTCGCTTTTACTATTACCTTTTACGCTTCACCCCCAGATACGACTGAGCCTTATACCGGATCCACGTAAAACATGGAGTCCTTGCTCACATTACGGTTCATTCGGGTGGCGTCACAACGTACAAGGCCCTTGCATTGCTTCTGGATCCGAGCCAGATTGACGTTTTCCTATTCACAGACAAGGCAAGATCAGCATTTAAGCTGTCGCTAGACTCGTCAGCACAAGCGTCCGACCTCTTCCAGCGCATGAGCAAAATGGTCCGCTCGGTGTCTTGCCTTCGCAGCAATTCGCAACGAGTCGTACTGAGTCGAGGTTTCCAGCTGGTGCCGCGTAAACTCCTCGATCCGGTTGATGTGCGATAGCAGAACACGGGCCTTTGCGTTGGCGCGTGCCATTTTGCGGGCCTTGTCGTTCTCGTACGATAGCCGGTCGAAATCTACTTTGATAAGGTCACATGTAAAGAGGTCTATTAATGCCCTCTTTGTTTCAGTCTTACCAGGGTCGTTCACAGGCGACAATGCTGGAGAGCTGCGATGGAACTCTGTCCTAGGACTAAGTGTCGCTGGCTCAATTGGCTGTCGAGCCTTTTCTGTGAGCTGGTGGGCATGTTGGCGTATCTTTTCAAGATAAGTCTGCTGTCGAACGACGAGATCGTCGACTATGTCAGGCGAATGTTGGTGACCGATGAACAGCTTCCGAACAAAGGACCGGTAGTGGATCTTGCTATCATCTCGAAGCGCTGGATCCACGTCAGTGATCAGCATTCGCACTTGATGCTCCTTGAGACCTGCAGGTTAGCGGTCGTGATATGAGCAGCAAGCACAAGACAGTCTTATTACGACATACCAAAATTGCAAGCTTGCAAAGCACTGATCACGTCTCGACATGCAATGAATCCGCTGCCTGCAGTGTCGTGCTGCTTGAGTGTAGCCATTACGACTGAAGTCTTGGAGCCGAAGCCAATCGGGCTCTTGTACCACGACTCGTCCTTGAACGACTTGGTCTCGTGCTGCGGATCGAGCCAAATCCAGATAAATAGTATCCGTGCAGCTGAATACAGCTATACGCACCTGAACAGCCTTAATGTGTTTGCTCAGCGTGGCCTGAGAGATCCGAAAGATATTCTAAGTCATTGACGAAATGCCATCCATGATGTTCAAGCACAGCAGCCACCTTGATGGTCTCGTCTCGTTCCTCGAGCTCTCTCCTGAGTCGTTTCGCCTGGCTTTGCGGGTCTGTAGCTGGTGGTCTCGCTATCGATGGCAGCGCTGCAGCGTTCTTGACCATGGACTGCCTGAGCTTGGGGGTGACTTCGTGCTCGCCCAGCGAATGACCACATGCGCGTGGCAGTGATGACAGATTCGTGGCACCGATGTTGCCACGCCGCTGGCGGCCCATCCTTCCGCAGTGGCACTCGCGTCGCCCGAGCCGGAGACAGCGATCGGTCGCTTCTCGCGTTCTCAGATCCACTTGAGGGCGGACCGGAACCCATTCGGTAAGATCGCGACACCCACAAGTCAGACCTCAACTCAGATTGCGCGTATACCAGCTATACAGTGTGTAGCTTGATATAAATAGCTCGCGAAAGAGCATGGTAAGAAGCCAGAGGAGATTCATTCGCACGCACTACGATTGAATTAGAGTAACGAACGGCGCGGCTCTTGAACTGTGGCATTTCGCAAAACGTATCCCGAGAAACTGAAGATCCTCTCGCCTTATTGAATTGCAGCAGTCCAGTGCGCTTGAACTGGCAGGACTGGCCACATGAAACCAAGTGATCCTATTGCGCATGCGGCTTTTCCCCATGCTCGGCCCCAGTTCGGCGCCAGCAAGCCAATGTGGGTTGAGGTCACTCGCGCGAGGTTCAGTTTTCAGCAAAGGTGGGTCAGGGTTGCTTGATCCATCAATTCGTGTTATGCCCAATCAGCAATCAAGAAGCAAAGTGCTATAATACTGAACCGTAAAATCTCAAAGGACGCCCAGCTTACTAATTTCACAAGGAAAATTGGCTCTCGTCATGGGATGGCCACACGCAAGAGAGGCAGAGCGCGTTACAGCCTTACATGCGTGGTGCGCATAGGGCGGCGAGTCAACGTGTTGGTTTGTAGAGCAGCAGATTGTAAAGCGACCTCTGAGATTTTACCCTTTATAAATTACTCGCTTTGACGTCGCTCTTCTCTGGCGCAGGACTCAACCAGCTGACGATCCGATCCCATCCAAGAGTCACAACCTCGCGGTTCTGAGGTGCCAGCTGGTCGGCGCTTTGGAGTGCATGGAGTGGTACAAATTATATGCAGGAAGTGCTAGAAGCCTAAATTTACACCCAGAATTTGGACAATGGGAATAATCGAGACCGAAAATGTCGTCTGGAAATGATACTATTTTGTCGAGGTATCAAGTTTGTTCTTGTCATTTGCGGATTCTAATTTTGTGTTCGGTTCAAGACACACTTTAAAGGCCAAAGATCGCGCCATTGTGTGGGTTGTCAAGTCTGCTTGGAGAAAATGCAAGTCAATGCGACGATACGGTTCCTAATCCACTGAGAAGGGTCTTTCTTTCTGGTGAAGCAAGAACCATGAGAAAAAATGTGGCTAAACCTATCGTCATGCATCCAGCTTTCTCAGAGATATACACATTGACCATTGTTAAAGTCGACATTTAATTGATGACAGACACATACATTTTAGGTCAATTGTCGCTTGTACTGACGGACTTCGCGTATTCTGTACTGCAAAGTCAAAGGCAGGTACATAGTTGTAGTGTCAGCAAAATGACCTCTTCTCGTGTTGGACGATTCAGCGTTGTGTCGTTTCAGTGACATTCATCCTCACGACTGTAACCTTCATCTTTTTAGCTACACTTGTGCGTAACCATCACATTTACAAATTCTGCGCGGAATTTGACCAGAAGGCGATAAATTTCCTTGCGGAATGCGCGTGTACTGTTTTTGGATAGTTCTATAGCACAAGAGAGGATAGGGTAGGGTAAACAACTACTCAAATACTGCATCTCAAAGTCAGGGGAGGCTTTGTATTGGTGGTGGCGCGAGGGGAAGGGGCTGGTTGACCGCATCTGTTATGAGAGGGAGGAGGGGAGCAGGAAGGCGGAGCGGAGAGGAGGAGGAGGAGGACGCCATTGCATTCCTGTTTTTTACACTCGGTCCGGCCACAGAGAGTCAGCGGGGCCTGAGCAAAACGAGCGCGCACAGAAGCCGCCAGGAAAGCGCACGCGGAAGAAAAGCGAGTCGAACGCAGTCAAGCGATACATCGCGCCTTGGGACGTAGCAACCCAGGAAGCGAGAAGCAGTACAGGCGAACGAACGCAGCAGCAGGCGGAAACCAGGGCTTTCCTTTTCTGGGACGACGTGCAAGCGGTTTCCCCGAGATATCGCGTTTGTGGTATAGAGAAGCGTCCGCTCTTCTCGTCCTCTCCTCTCCCCCAAGCATCTACCTTCCACTCACGAGCTCGCTAATCGGCAAGCCATGGCTATGGAGATGCTAAACGTCGATATTGAGCTGCTAGTTCAGAGCACGCAATGCTCGACCATGCATTACGGCCGCAAGGGCAGCGGTGAGAAGTTCCACGGCTGGCTGTGGAAGAAGTCCGGCCGGTTCTCCAAGTGGCGCAACCAGCATTTTGTTCTTGATGGCGGTTTGCTCACCTATTACGACACGTTCCCGGCCGACCAGTTCGTTTCGGACTCGTCCAGTCTCGCTCCGATCTCGGGCGACAACCTGTTCACTATGAAGGGTGAGTCGTCGCCTGCAGGTGCCGTGCGTGTGGCTCACGTGGACCGCTCCAAGAAGTCCAAGATTGCGTTCAAGGTGTTTGCCGTGAGCGGCAAGATCATCGACCTGCGCGCCAAGAACGAAAGCGTTTGCGATACGTGGATTGAGCGTCTAAACGAGGCAGCGCAGTTCGCGAAACGACAGGAATCGCTAAACAGCTCCACCACGAGTACAGCATCGTCTACTGTCTCGACCGGCGGCTACTCGGACGCTGAGCTGGAGTTACTATGCAACATCGTCGACAAGAACGGCTGGCTTGAAGTGGGCGATAAGAAGTCCAAACGGCAGCGATACTGCGTTTTACAGGGCAGCATGTTTACTGTCTATGATACCGAGGACGCGTGGGCCGTACCGCTCAGCCGTGCATACGTGACCCACGCAGAGAAGGTGAGCAGTCAGACCTGTGAATTCAGTGTCACAACGTCGGCCGGCAAGATGAACAAGACGCTCATGCTCAAGGCCCGATCGCAGGACGAAATGCATCTGTGGCTGGAAGCACTCCGCACGGCGTTTGAGTAGCGCTCTGGTGTGCACGAGAAGAGCCATGAAGCGAGAACGACACGCTTGGGCAAAGTGTGTATTGTGATGGTGCGAAGCGTCTAGTGGAGTTGGGTCGTATTGCCTCCGTCAGTCCGTCAGGCAGCCAGTCAAGGTCAAGCGATATTTAACCAGGGCTGGCTTATTTAAGTTATGTCTCCCATGCGAGCGGGTGGAGGATTCTACAGTATCTTGCATCCCACATATGAGAGAGATTGAGAGAAAGATGAAGCGGATCGTTCAGTTAGTCTGTGGAGATTAGGACCAGAGTGGGAGAGTGACAAAAGAATCAGTTTTTCTAAATGGTCTGTCACTTATACATATACTGCTATAGCAGCATATCTCTCTATTATACGCACGCAGCAGCTTATCCCACACGCCATGATTATGATCGTGCCATGTGTACAGTGGCCTGGAAGGCTTATTGTCCGAAATTTCTTGGTCAAACCTCTATGACTTTTATACTTTTGTCGTTTTTGATTTTGAGTTGTGGTGATGTTTGATTGTTATCTTATTGTTTGTATGTTAACATAAGAAAAAAACGTGGTAAAGATTTTATACATGTTAACGCGTTTTTGTCGCCAACAATAGATGGAACTGTAAAAGATAATGAATTTGACAATTGAATAAACTTTGCCCTATTTATTTGTGTTAAATGGGTAGGATTCGTGCCTGTGAGATTTTGTACCTAAAGTACAGTAACTTGGACCTTAGTGCTCCGGTATACCGGTAAATGTACCAGCACCTCCAAAGGTCATAAGTCGTGTCGACAAGTTCTTCATTTGCAGTGCATTCAATTTCTTCTTCTTCGAATGCATGAAAATCGTCATTATTGTGTCTTTCGTATTGTATTCTTGAGCTGCATCGATGCATAAATAATAGTGCTGATGGAATTCCAATTTCCGAGCTATCTTCGGGGTGTAGGTTGGATTCCACGTTTCATAATATGTTTTTGCAGATTTTTCAGAATCCAAAAACTGAAGTGGATCTCTAAAAGGAGGATATAAGAGGCACACTATACGGTAATATAATTCAGCCTTTTTCTGATACTGCATTTTGGAGCTTTCGAGAATCCGGTAAACGAGGACCCACAATTTCGGGAACGCTAGGATAATCCAGCTTTTTTATATGATGCTGCTTGATGTGAGCTTTAAATTGCTGGTCAGTAACGTCTTTACAAGAAGATTCGTCGTCGTATTCTGAACTCATATGTGTACGGAACCACGCACAGAAATCATACCAGCACCAACGTTCCATACATATTGGCCAACGTTCCATACATATTGGCCGAGATGTGTACTTACTAATACATGTCACAGTGTACAGTTGGTTATGCGCAGACACGATGGATGCTTCGATTTGTTCATTATTCATCATATTAAGCCCTTCAACCAATATTAGATGCTCAAATGTACACGAAAATGTACCAGCACCCCCATCCAAAATCATAGCAGTAGCTAAAGGCCCTCCAATTTCCATTACTCCTGCGGTTGAATGAGCAAGAGCCATCAGTCTCCCGATGCCAGTTCATATTCCGATTTAGTCATCGTTTGTTCTTTACCAAAAAAATTCTGAATGCCATTTCAACAACAGCAACATTATCCAGCACAGATTGACGTTTAGTCGTATAATGCCCTGCGTATTGAGATACCTGTAGACTTTCACCAAGCCATAATAATCTAGCATCCATGTTGAAATGGAGGATTTTGCACCAAAGCTGGCTATAGGTATTTAACCATTGATTTCCAATTGAGCGTTTGTTTACAATTTTATTGTCTTTCGTGAACCCAGATTTGTTAACCGCATCTCTGAAAAAGTTACATCGACATTTTGTTCCGGTTCGACGTTTTATACATGATATTTCAGTAACAGATGGCTCAGTTGTACATATGCAGTTTGTTTGTCCACTGATATCCCACCAAATCGTATGCCAATTTCATTGATTGCATCATCAGAAGTTTTATCTTTCCATTCACTTCGTAGCGATGATGCTTTACTGCTAATCACACTTTCTACAACTTCATCGTTTGTAAATTTTGTGGTGCACTCGGTACATTGAGCTACTTTTGGAGGATTTGTTCCCGGTTTTAACAGATATTTGAATTTCAAATCCACTGGTAGCGAAACTAGAGAACCATTACATGATGAGTTCGGACACGAGATATCATTCAGATCCCCAAATACTGGAAGCTGTGCCGAAAACAATGAATCGCATTAACACTCAAATTTTGCCTTCAAATCGGCATTACTCAAAATGCGTTCCCAGTCACTTGCAGTTTTTGGTAAGCCTGCAACCCATGCAACACATGAAGATGGATTCTTAATCTTCGTTGTTGTTCAGTTGCGAAAAATAAAGCTTCAGTATTGCCGAAATTATCGCGATCACGTTTGGGTTTATTCGTTGTAATATCCCATCCGAAAAGGCATTCGACCAACAGCTGACAACATAATCGATAGTATTGTGCTTGAACAACTGTATTTGTTGGCGTTAATTTCGCCATTTCCACATTTCGAGGCATATTTTTGAAAGTACAATCAGCTAAATTATGTGGCCTGCCATTTGGTAGCTCTTTATTTGTCCAGAAAGCAGCAGTTATGGAATAATCTGCATTAGGAGTCAAAGTCCAAAATACACTAGGGGCGCCGTATATGATTGTCATTGAGTGCAATTTTCTTGAAAACACATCGTGTTCTTCATTACTTCCCCACATCCTGGAAACACTGGCATTCACAGACTTCACAACGTTTTGTGCACACAAAGAAACAAATTTTTGACCAGTACGAGTTGCGCCTCTTTTTTTTAATCTATTTTCCACCACAGTTCGTGATTCTTGTGGAGATATTTTCATAACATTTACTGCACACTGTGGATCTTGACCAACACGGACAAACACACCGTTCTTCACTTTTTGAAACGATAAATAATCAAACATCACCAATTTAAACATTGTATCTTCTCCAAAATGATCAGTGGACAGCTTCAAATAGTGGATAATGATGTCACGATGATTATACCGATTGCATCTTTTCATATTAAAATCCACCAATCCCAAATGTGAATAAGTGAGGAAATAATCGCTTTAGATATAATGGATCAGACGCTGAAAAAATGCTGTTGACCGTGATGCCACATAGCATTCATATTTCCCAGCAATATTTGCATATGCTCTAATCAGCCTTTCATCCTCTGTTGCATCACCATATGTATGCATGAGGATAGTTTGACTCCCAATAGAAGTAACTTCCCGCTGATGAGGATCTTCGATATTAATTACATGAGCCACGGACGATTGACAATCTCGAGCTTCGTGGATTAAGGCATTTGTGTCATCGTCCGATGTCAAACGTGTAGTACAAATTTCTGGATCGTTGTGGTCAGCGTAAAATGTGGCATTTCAACCTTATTCGCGATACAGAGGATTAATCCGAATCAATAACTCGTGCATCTCAGATACACGTTTTCCATTGCATTCATGTCATTTTGCAATCATAATTTCTTGCTGTGGGGTGAGAGGACCCGCTAGTACGAGCTGGAAATTCTCTTGCTGAACTAGATTAGGAACTTGACTTGAAATAGTTGCATTTCTATTATCCCAGCACAATAAATGACTTTGCAACTTTTTTCCAGTTCCACCATAAACGACTCTTACAACACCACGAATTTGAGCTAAACCAATTGATTGTTTCTCAATATCTGTAGCTGCAGCAAACTCCTGATAATATCCAGCAACAAAACCATCTACAATAGCAAAACGAGGAGGTTTCCAATTTTTACACGTTTCCCACGATTGATTTTGTTCTGAAATTCTTCCAAATGAGTCAGTATTTTTGTGTCAAACCAGCCTTTAATGGTGCCTGTTGACGAAACTTCGAAGCCACGATTTGAAAGCAAGATTCCATGAAGTCTTCCGTCTATCGAAGAACAAACATAATACTTTTGGACTGCAACTGATGCCCATCTCTTGATACATAACACAGATTTCATGGCCTCCAACGGGAAGTCTTCGATGTTGAGACAAGTTTTATCTCTACACATAGTCCATTCATCTGTAACGATACATGATTTACGATCAATTGCGTAAGCCCCAGATTCAGTCATCACCAGTTTCTCAATTTTTATGCTTTCCTCAATGGACAATGGTTCAAAAGACATTGCTCTGTTCATAGCTTGCAATTCTTCGTACGAAATCCAGTTGGCTTCATACACGAGCAAACAAAATAAATCAGAAATGCTTTACTCGCATCAATAAGAATAGTTTTACCTTCTACATCTGAGATGAACGGAAGCAAACACAAATTTTTAGACACGACACGGAAGTCAGAATTAAGAAACTCCTACCTTGTACTTTTTGTGCTGAATCTGCGATTTGACGTCTCTTAAGCCTCTTGAGTCTACAGAATTGGCCGTATCACACATGTTCTTCCTTTTTCGCTCGAGCGGCTGCCATTGATCTCAACAAAGCGTATCCAAACGAGAATACTGGAACATTTCATTGACGGGCACGTCTTCCACATTTACGGTAGTCTAATGGCCTTGTGTGAGCGAGTAGGTGCGTCACTGAGAGGTCGTCAAACATTTCAGCCACTCACCGTGTTCTTTTCCATTAATTTCAGCCTATCAGGTCGTGTGTGACTACTCACAGATTGTATTGAGGGTTTTGGCCAATCATATTTTTTTAATCTAATAATGGCCAATCGTAACGTGCAGCTGTTCGGAACATTTCCGTAAAGTACGATCCGTTTCACGACAGGTCCATACAAAACGCAAGTTGTTTTCAGTGTGGACTCGTAATGCGGCTTTTCACAGACACCTCCCGGGTGATTCTGCATGAGGTCATTTTCCAGATGCCACCTCGAAAGAAGAAGATCGATGCCTCTGCGAGAGATACAAGCCATGACAGCCAGCAAAAAATGCGACGTCACAACCCCACATCCGTGCCCATGCCAACAAACTCTTTTCGCGCCTCTGTGCTCTTGTGTGCTGCTGCTTCAGACAGAAAGCTAAGGCCTATTGTGGTGTTTGCCGGTACTCGAGACGCTGTTGGAGGCGTCTACTATGAGGTGCTGCAATCGCCACTGTACGACTGGACCCGTGGGCAGTTCACAGTCCAACAGAAGGCATACTGCGACGAGCGTGTTATGAAGGAGTGGATCGAGTGTGTGTGGTCCGCTCCAACTCTCTCCTCCTCCTAGACAGCCTCAAAGCGCACAAAATGGGCACGGTAAAGGCGGTCTTGGAGGAGGAGTGTGCCACGCTCGTTGAGTACATCCCTGCGGGCGTCACGTGGCTTTGCCAGCCTATGGATGTGGCTGCAATGAAGGCATTTAAGGACAGGTGCCGGTCACTGAACGTGAAGTCCTCGATAGTACATGGGTTCTACGTCAATGCATCTGCCCGGCGTGCACGCATTGCGCACCACATCATTGAAGCGTGGGAGGGCATTCCAGAAGAGACTATAAGAAATGGTTTCATTCGATCGGGCTATCTTTCTACATGTCCAAGAGCTGCCAACGGTCTGTTTTTGACTGCATCTACATTAGAGGATTAGACAGTAAGCACCGCACTCATCGTGTGCCCCGCATGCGCGCCAATGCTGTTCTTACATAGATTATATCAGAATGAACGAGTTCAATATCATTTTCGTACGCGTACAGTGGCGTGAGCGTTCTTTTTGGCTTCATTTTCGTTTCAGACGCTTCCAAATGAGCAGCAACTTTTGATCAGCCAATCAGGTGTCAGCTAGTCAGTTGACGCACATTCTGAACGAGACATGTCCCTTTTTATAAGACGACCAACGTACTTATGTAAACAAATCATGCGACCAAAAGAGGGGTGTCACCACTAGAAAGTGGTAAAAAGGTGAGTGTTGCATCTTCGCCGTTTGTTGCACCTTCGCCGTTAAGTACGGTACAGTAAACTCTGGGACAAAAATTAGGGAACATGGACAAAAATTGCAATTTTAAGAAAACGACTGTGCCTCAGAGGCTGCTGTTTGACTATAATCCACCAATCATATTGCTCCACTTCGGACATGCGCTAAATACGTGGATTTCGTCGTTGTTCAGGTACCTCCAATACAAATTTTTTTTTAGCTGTGCGGACACAATTGAGGGAACAGCAAACTAATACAAATTCCTATATTACAAGAATGATGGTTAGAGTGTTGGTCACCTAATAGTGCGTCTTGTTTCCACATCTCGATCAACGGCGAGACATCGAAGTGATGAGGTTGCGGATCTCGTCGAGGGTGATCAAAATCCAAGTAGCCAAAATGGCCTCTCGAAGTTCGGGCAGGGAGTCATACTGCTTGCCATCATCGTAGACGCGGCGAGACATCGCAGCCCAGAGGTTCTCGAATTGGATTCAGATCTGACGATCTGGCCGGCCAATCAAGAACCTCAATGCCTATGTCAACAAAAAAGGCCTTTATCAACTTAGACCGTGCGCGAGACCACATAAATCAAGAGGTCGACGAGATCGCCGATGTGCGGTAGTCGAAGCTGGCTTCGTGAAGGTCGCGTATGCGGCCAGCTCATCGTCGCGGAGGGTTTTGCGTCCCAATCGGGAATGGTGCGCCACGCCCACCACCGCTTTGGCCTCCAAGAGGTTCTAAACATTGACCCGAGCGGGCAAACCCGCAGCCCATTTCTTGGGCGTTTCCGCGCACACACTGCGCAAGACATCTTCTAGAACCCAATTAACTCGCTTGGTCTGGCCATCCATCTGCGGATGATCCGCTGTTGACATTTTCAACTTGGTGCCTAGCACCCGAAACAGCTCCATCCAGAACTTGGACGTGAAGCGCGGATCTCGATCCGAGACGATGGTTTCTGGCAAACCGTGATGTCTAAAGACATTTTCGAGGAAGAGTCTCGCGGTATCTTCTGCAGATACCTCTTCTCGAACGGCTGCTAGCCGCACCATCTTGCTAATACGGTCGACAAAGACCAGGATGCCTGTGTATCCTTCATTTTCACTCGAGGGCATCTCGAAGATGAAGTCCATACTCACGGACTTCCAACAGTCCGAAGGGACTGGCAGGCTCACCAATGGAGCCTGTGCGTGTGCCGACGGCTTAACACGCTGGCTGATCTCGCAAGTCTGCACATACTTGGCGACCCATTTATACATTTTGGGCCACCAAAACTGGTGCGCGAGTGCTCCATAGGTCTTCTCTCTCCCAAGCTGACCACTCCATGCTGTGTCATGGCCTCATACAGGATCTTGTACTTTAGATCCTCGTCATGAGGTACTACTACTCGAGGCGGATCATCCTGATCCACCGAGTACGTCAATAGCCCGTCTTTCAGGGCATAGCGATGGAGTCTCGCCTTCAATCGCGAAGCCAAAGGCTCTCACGCTTCCATGTCATCATTTTATCCTTCTCGTACGCTGTATGAATCTGGTCCCAGAGTGAGACCTCGACGTGGCTGACGTGATTCAGCTCGTATTCGGGTCGCGCGACAACGCGTCCGCAAGTACGTTAAGCTTTCGCGGCTTGTACTTCACTTCAAAGTTGTATTCAGCAAGAATGACAACCATCGCGACATCCTTTGCATAAGTGTGGCGAATTCGTCGCTGTGCGTAGCGACACATGATCTGTAAAGATCACGAAGGGCCTGGGACCCAAAAGGTGGACTCTGAATTTGACAAGAGCATACTTCATTGCAAGTAGCTCCTTG
>JAADVW010000634.1:0-19674 GCA_023335875.1 Elongisporangium prolatum | reverse complement strand
TTAAGTTGGCATCTGCTGTTGGTGCTTGGGTTCCGGTAGTATGTATACTGTATAAAATATATAAAATTTAAAGAGGGGGATATACAGTACATTTTATGGCTCATCTGAAAATGTGCGGGATTGCTCAAATTAATAAATTGCCTAACTTATTAATTAATGACCCGAATTTTCTCCACGAAGCGTATTGGGAGTTCCAAGCCAGCTCAGTATCTGAACTTCAGGATGGGCCACATTGAGGATCGCGGCGCTTTGTTGGAGTTCGATGAGAGCTGACCTGTCCAGACGAAAGTCATGTTCAAGTGCGCGCTTTTGAAGCCCCTCCAGTCTAGTGCCTCAAACCTGTCACTCTCATTTAGGTGTGGTGCCAAGCTCCGAGGCTCCAAAACTGCGTTCCGAACCGGTTCCAAAACGATGTCGTACTTACTACTGTACTACGTAGTACTGATCATCACATACAACGTTGTACAACATAAGCCGAAGATCTTGGATGACTCTTCGACTTAAAGAAAAATCCTTTGCGCACAATCGTTATCCAATCACTCGAAAATTGATGCCAAGGACACAGTTGCATAGCGGCATTCTACTAGTGTAAGTCAGCTACCTTTGAAAGGACAAGGTGATGATAGAAGCAGAACAAGAGGTCATATAAAGAGAATTTAAGTCTGCTAAGGCAGCTCGAACCTCAAGTACGAAATTTTACGTGTTAGGATACGAAGAAGTATAACTTTGGTGTCTTTAGGGTGAAAATACTGATCGAAAGTTAAACGAATCCCAAACAAAGCAGATTTTCATCAAGATAATGAATTGGATCGAGTGTCAAAGATCTACTACGTATGACAGGAGCGAGATGCTGATGGTAATGTTCCAGTCATAATTAGTGACTATGCAGATTTCCTGGAAAAGTTACATAAGAATGCTTTACCCGTAGAGCAATTGTCACAAATAATAAGATTTTGGTAATACTGACCAATTTCGACCTCATAAGCCACATTTCCTATTTTGTCGCAAACAGTTCTGAATTGTGTTAGAGGGCTATATTTTTGCCCTAAATTGAGCGCACAAGCATCAAACCGTCGCCAAAAGAAAGCTGGTAGCACAAGAATGCTATTCGGCTGCATGCGAACACCATGTGGAAAATTTTTATTGATAAAGAGCAAGGTTGTCCTTCTTGTAAAGACAATGTTCCATGGCGTCCAAGGACTTCATGCTGCACATCGTGGCTCGTACTCAATCGAGCGATTGAAAGCCTTTGACGAGTACTGCCATCGAACTTCTGTGCTTCGCGCTTTGGCAGTGTGTCTCGCTCTGCCAATTCCAGCACTTGCTGTGGCTATTGGAATGGAGTGTATCCCTTTGCAAGATCCCAAGGCCGGATGGCGAGCCAATTATGGCGCATTCACACGCGATGGAGTGATGTTTTTTATGACAACCTTCGGTCTCTGTTTGCAAACGACGCAACTCATACCGAATCTGTCGATGACTTTGTTCCGAATGATTCTGGTATCTATTGCTACTGCTCTCTCGTCCATTTCTCTTCGAATGTTGGTTGCCGAATTGTGGGTCTATCCAATTCCTTTTGGGTATGCGTGGGGCGCTGGTCCTGATACGGTCTTCATGGCTGTGCATTTCCTCGTCGCAGTCGGAAGAAGGCAGCTCCGAGAGAAGCCCACTCTCTCTCATGAGCTTTGGCAGCAGTTTGTCATCATGGCATGCCAGTCTACGCTTTGCGTGATCTATCCGGCCTACAATATTGTCTACTTGAAACTCAATTCGGATCAGCAAACCGTATTCGTTTTCGTTCTCCCGCTCATCAAATTTGCGCTACAAAACGTAGTGGTTTGGTCGACCAAACACATTGTCGAGTACATGCCTGGCGTGACCGTCTTATCGCTTGAAGTGTTTAATGCTCTCTACTTAGCCAAATGCATGCAAAGCCAAGGATCGATGGCACCGTTTGTGGCAATTATAGTGTTTGATGCACTGGAATCTGTGATTGCCTACCGCGATATGAAAACCCGATCATCACATGTGTATGAATTGATGAGAAAATATAACGCGGTTAACGTTGACCAGAGAGGTTTTGTTGAAACTGTCATGACCATATGCCAAGACGACGATTTATTATCAACAAAATGTTCAAGCATTCGAATCCGATCGCCTTTACGGCTTTCTCTTTCGAAGGAAGGTAGAATTCTACTTAAGAATTTGGTTCGAACTCAAACAGCTGCCCAGTCAGTACGAGGATTTTCCGGCAAAAATACCAACGAAAGCGGAAACTTGGTAGAACAAGTAAAATCTCTTCAGGTTGCTTCAATTTTTCCGTTTTCCGATACTGGCACTACAACGCGCAGAAAATTTACTTTGTTCAAAGTAAAGAGCACCAATTTTCGAAATAGAAGGCGTTTCTCAATCAAGGTTGCACCTATTCCATCGAAGCCACAGTTGACTGCTGCAGTCATATCTGTATCAGGAGATCTACTTCCTGGTCTGTGTTCATATAATGATTTTGGTAATACTTCATCGCTTCAAACGGGAGTTGTGCAACAAGAGGCACAACTGATGGGACCAGTTGTGCCATGCAAAGTCGCTAAGATGACAGATTTTCACGATCAAGAGCGCCGTTCACATGAAAACATCTTAAAATTTTCACAGTCAAAAGTCTTGATGAATGGGTTTAACATGAGCCCTGGCTATACAGATTTGTTGATACCAAATACCAAGACACAGAATGGCGAATTTACTTCGTCCCTCACGTTGGAAGAAAAAATCGAGATTGTTGATCAATCCCTCAAACTCCTCTTTTATTGTGAATATCACGTCCTTGTCGAATATGTCGAGGCGATGATCCCAATGCTTTATTGCGTGTATGTCTCGATCCTCACCCATCTGCCAAGTCAGATCTACTATGTTGAACTTCGCGGCATGTCCGATGCACATCTGAGAACAATGATCGGAAATATTTTTGCGTATGCATGGATGGAACTCTTGTCGTTTATCGCGATGCATTTCGCGATCAAGCGAAAATTTGGGTTTTCTCCACTTTATTTGCTTGCATTTGTGCTAGAAAATCAGTCGATCGAGTTCCAAGCACGACTTTTAGCCTGGTTCTCGTACGTTTTGGAGATGACACTAGTACATTTTGGTAATTCCCCAGGTATTTGCACTGTCACGATGATGTACTAAAACTCATTTGTTCTTGGTTTTGTAGGAGTGGATTTATCGATGAAGTTGGCGTGGGTGCATGGGGATTGGTCTGATATGTGACTGACAGAGATGCGACCTTTAAGTCAGAAAATTAAACCCAACAGGAATATGCATGTCCGATTCCATACGAATGAGGGCATCCTGGTCTGAAAGTTTCCATCTCGCTGCCTTAGAGTCATTATGGATTAGTCATGTTGGTGGATGGCTTCGTCATTTTCGATGCGCTGTTTCAGCTACTTGCATTGTCGCTGGAGGCTGCTGGTGGGAATTTTTCTCCGAGCTTTCAAAACGATATGATATTTTGTAGAGTCACCGTGGTTGTCAATTATACAATCGGACAAATTGGACGTGGGTGTTTGGCGAGGAAGCCAGTGTATACTGCATAAAAGAATCGCTGGTATCTTACTAACGCATTGCCCATTCCAATGGAGAGTATAAATCGACCGACAGAGTTCTCGGGAAACCTATCGGGAGTGCCATCCCTTGCGGAATACCTAGGATTCGACGTCCGCCCAAGTGTACCTCGGTTCTTGAGCGACAATTGGAAGCGGAATTGGAAGCGGAGCCAGCTGCACAAGAGGATTTACTCGAGCATCGTATAGCTTGTATTCGGCATTTGCGAAGTCGGGATCGAACTTCACACACAGCACATACTCAATTCCTGGCATCACAGCCCATATCGATATCGCCTTGTGGTCGAGTTGTCCTTGTGCCATGCATGCCCCACGGCTGAGAGACTCCAACTTCGATTTTGATTGTCCGAAAGTCATCAAATGCTGGAACTCCTGGAGGAAGCACGGATCCCGGTGTTGTTCGGCGTGGTCCATAACTGAGGTCTGGGCACCATCGTCATCCCTGAGATTCTCAGCGTCCATGTAGCCTTTGATCCATAGACGAACATTCCGCTCGGCAAATGAAGTACCTTTTTCAGACTCACTAATATAATTCCCGTTTTTTTTTTTATTCCCGTGTGGAGCATCGGCAAACTCGATGATGTGAATCTCTTTCGTGTCAGCAAACCATTCAAGAAAATTAGGTTGAACGTTGTGTTCCTTGCTGTCAACAAACGCGTTCCATTCATCTTCCGTTGCCTGGCACACACACAATGTGCCAGTCGCCGGTGGAGGCTGCGCCACTGCAACTTCCAGAGCAGCGTTGATGCGATCGATGCTGGCAAGGAGATGAGGAGGAAGAGAAGTCATGGTCGCCGGTCCGACTGGCGCTTCTACGGCTGTCGCAGCGACCACTCTTGTAACTACAGACCGATCGCTGCCGCTACCGGATCTCCTTTGGACACTTGTGAATGGAGTGGGATAGGCGCTCCACAAGGTGGCCCACCCAGACCGGTGGGTTTTCCCTGATACCGGTTCAGTTCAGGTTTACCACCGATGTACCGGTTTGTCCCTCTAAAGGAGGTTTACGGTAGATTAAGTTAAAAACAACTAATCAATTAACTTTTGGATCCGAACAATCCCGGCCGCCTTCAGAGCGGTTTCTCTGTCACAGACCAAGAAGTGCAAGCTGTGATCAGTGGTTATGAGCCCAACCAAACACGGGAAGATGCCTGGGACCGTCTTCGATGGGAAGGCGGCCCAGTTCAAGGACTGCGAAAGGCCGTAGAGTTCTTCCTGCAGTCTGAAGCGCTGCTCGGGTACCTCGAAGTGAAGGACTACGACGGTACCCAAGCGTTTGATTACGCAGGAACGAGGATCCTCCCACTGTTTGTGGGCGCCTCTCCGATTGTGCTCCCCAGTACCGGATAGCGGGCTGGGAGATCGGCGACGACGCTGACAGTCAAGATAAGAAGAAAAGAAAAGGAGACAAGAAGAACAAGAAGTACCGGCGTGAATAGGCCGAAAAAGCCAAACAGGCTGAACGTGAAGAAAGGGGAAAAGCCCTGCCCGACACAGCTACAGTGGGACCATGCATCCCGAGATGACAACAAGCGACCGGCTTGTATGGTCAGCCCAGCGATATGCTGAAACCATGAAAAACATAGACCCCGCCGACTCGATTCGGTGTTCGACCGTGCTGGTCGCGATAACGAGTATGGTCGTTATGGAGGCAGCAGAGATGATCGTGATCGCAGATATCGAGGCCAACCGGGTCCGAGATATGGCTAAAACAATCGGTATGATGGCTAACCACGATCGCCACCGCGTCAATACCGTGACCAGTGGCACCGATCACCACCTCAAAATAGATCACACCCACGTGACCGCTCACGGTCTCCTCAAATAGGCCGGGTACAAGTGCGCGACCAGGATGCTGGTCGCTGCACTTCGTTCTCGCCTTCAGAGAGATATAGTCGAAAGGACGACCACCACGGCTACCTCGCGATTGCGCGAGGGCAGTCGGTTTCACCGATGGTCACTGGAGTACCACCAGGAAAGAGAACCGGACTCCGTCCGCCGAGTAATCGATTGGATCGCCAGGGCAGCGATTCGGTGAGGCCTTTGGCCACTCCAGTGCCAAAAGGGCATAAGAAATCCTCAATAAATGGCTTTACATGCGATTCGTGCATATTTGCCAAGAAACGAAAGCGATGAATCAGTACATGTACTATGATTATCCAAACGATGATGACGAGCTGATAGAGCTCCGATCTGATAATATGAGAAGTTGGGAACGATCATCAAGACCAAGTATGTCTCTCGCATGCGCTTTACTCAAGCACATACTCCGCGCGACAACGGGATAGCCGAACGTCGGATGCGCATGGTCATGGAGAAAGTCCGTGCGATGCTCTATGATGGACATCACACAGTGGCCGTGTGGGATGAGGCTATTATTACGGCAACTCATGTCATCAATACCACACCAACGGACGTCCTCGATGGACTGTCACCGTACGAAAAATGGTCTCGAAGAGAGCCAGCGATATCTCGTTTTCGAGGTTCGGATGCGTTGCGCACAGTCACGTACCCGACGCTCGGAGAAAGAAGACTGACGGGAAGGCCATCAAGTGCATGATCACGGGCTAAAGATAGTGGTGGATATCGCCTTCTGAGATTAGACAACCTTGGTGTTGTCTCTGGCAAGGACATCAGGTTTCTGGAAGATGTTCCAGCTCGCTTCTCACCGACTGCTCTGAATAAGTATACGGCAGCGCAAACCAAATGTGGTTGTAATCAATGCGAGGTTGCAGAGATACGAGCTGCAAAGAGTGACGAGCTCGAAAGGAGCGACTCAAGTCAAGAGGATGCGCATCAACAGGATGCTGGCCAATGGGGCACGAATCAACAGGATACCGGTCGAGAGGACACAAGTCGTCGACGGGATGCAAGTCAAGAGGACACAAGCCGTCAACGGGACGTTAGTCAAAAGGACACCACTTATCAACAGGATATGAGTCGAGAGGACACAACTCATCGATGGGACGAGCGAAACAGTCAAGGAGGCGTGAGCATGAATGATGATCACGCGACTGTGCGTATTGGAGACGAGGGAAGTACGCCCAGATCGTCAAGTGGACGAGCTGGAAATGCGTGAATAAGAAAAGGCGCCCATAGCACTCAAGTCTCCGTGTCCCATCCTAAAGAAACGAGCTCTTGAATCCATGGGAGAGCTAGGTCGCTACCGCTTTCCTGAGGAACAGAATCAAGAGCAACGCCTACGATTCATGGATGAGGACGTGGACCGTGGATTGTACGATTAGCAGGCTAATTACGAACAACATGATGTACCAGGCATAGCTCTGCAGTCAACTGAAGCTGAAGATAGGTCAGCGACCGTTATCAAGTATCTGAAAAACGTTGATAGAAAGTCAACAGAAGAATGCTCTCAGTACCTGGAGTCGGATTGACCAGCACACGTGAAGACAAAGGACAAGTAGGTGAATCGCGCTCACCAGCACGTATGTCTTCAGTTGAGAATTCTAGACACCTCTCTGATTGCATGCTGGGAGATGCCAATGATCCTAGACGCGCCCGATGCTCAGAGGCCGCGGCTCTGCATACAGCGAAGGGAAAGGAAGCCAGAAAACACCGAAAAAGACTCAGACTCCAAGAAAGAACCCAATATGAAACCGACGATAGGTCTAATCATGGATTAAGCGAAAGCCGACAGGGCAATGAACTTCTGCGAGTACTCAGTTATCTTTTGCGAGACGGCATTGAAGGTAAAGGTCTCGATAGGAAACCTCACAGTGAAAAAAATGACTCCGAACATATCGTGTTCGTGTATGCGATGCTTGCCATCAACTACATTGAGGAGCCCACCAATATAGAGAAGCAGTGACGTCTGCTAACGCACGCGAATTGTGTGCAGCGATGGACAGTGAGTTTGACTCACTCATCGACAACAACCCGTGGACGTTGATGGAAATGCCACGTGACGGAAAGACACTTAAGAATCGGTGGGTCTACACCATCAAACGAAGGCTAATGGATATATTGATAGATTTAAGGCACGATTGGTGATCAAATGTTTCCTTCAGTGCTATAGAATCGATCACACCGAGATCTTCTCACCGGTGGTACGCATGAAGGTCTTGCGTCTACTAGTGACGATTGCTGCGACTTATGATTGGGAAGTTGAGTAGATGGACGTAAAGACGGCCTTCCTGAATGGTACTCTTGATGAAGAAATATACATGGAGCAGCCCGAAGGCTACGCTTCCGAAGGAAGTGAACGCCTGGTGTGTAGGCTGTTGAAACGCCTGTACGGACTCTAGTAAGCTCCGCGAGTGTGGCGTTACTCCTTTCTAGACTACATGATGAACAATGGGTTCCAACACTTGGTGAAAGACCAATGTGTATTCATATAGATTACAGATGATGGAATATGCATCGTCAGTGTCTATGTGGACGATCTGCTTGTAATAGAATCGCCAGCAAGCTTGATCACTGACTTCAAAGAAAGATTGAAGAAGCGTTTCCAAATGTCGGATTTAAGACCAACTAAGTTCCTTCTTGGATAGCATATCGAAAGAAACCGTGATCGACGGTCGATCTTTCTGCACCAAGAGCAGTATTGTCTAAACGTACTCGGCCGTTTCGGCATGGTGGACTCAGCCCCAGTGGGATCGCCACAGTAGCCAGGTCGGCAGCTCTCAGAAGAACAATCCGCTGCGGATGGCGCATCGGAAGAAGATACTGAAAGTATCCCGTACAGAGAAGCTGTAGGCAGTTCATGAACTTAATGATGGGAACTCGGCCTGATCTGGCGAGTATGGTCAGACAAGTCAGTCGATACCTGCAGAAACCAGGTGCTGCTCACTCGAAAGCAGTGAAACGAGGGTTAAAGTACCTCAATGGTACTAGAACGCAAGGAATCGTCCTTGGAAGAAAAGGGAGCGAACAAGATATGAGCGATATATTATCAGCTTACAGTGACGTGTGATAAGGTGGGTCCAGTTTCTAGAGAAACAAGGCCACACCTGCGCGTCACTTGTAGTATAGATTACCGACTGAGCCTAAGGGGTTGAGGCAAAGCCAGCTAGAATTCCAAAGTCAATATAAAAAGCCAATACCTCACACTGTGTACCCTTGAGTTGTCCTTTTGGATCGGTAGCAACGTGTGACACCACGCTAGTGGTAGTCCAACGCACCAAATCCTTCGCACAAGCGGGTCTGACAGGTCTTCCTCGGTATTTATATGTAATATGTAGTTAATACAGGCTATATACTCGACTTCCTAAGTCTTTCACAGACTCAGGGTCGTAACAGGTCTACTACAGGTCAGAATCCACTTGAATCTGACCCACAGGACGCAAGTCTACTACAAGCCATGATCTATTCGGATCTGACTCGCAGGACACGAAGTCGACTACCAGCCAGAGCCCACTTGGGTCTGGCTAGTAGGACATGGAGTCTACTACCAACCGAAATCTACTCGGATTCGGCAAGCAGGACTATTTCCCGGCGCACCGAAAGGGATCTCGCTCCAACCAGGGGACTCAGATGCAATACAAAACAATTCGGTGCCAAACTAGGCAATATGAAATGCACGTTGGGGGCTTAACCAACCCAAACGCACAACAAACGGTTCAATATGGAGGGACGGCTTTGGGGTTACCAATTGCCGCCCGGGAAGGGAGGGTTTGACTCACTCACAAACGCTCTAATACCCCTCAGGCAAACAGTCGCCGTGGACGGTATCCGATAGCACACATACTAGCGCACACACAGACACAGGCACTTACACGCGAAAACCCTTAGCTTTCACTATTGGGTGATTCCCGGCGAGCTGAGAGGGAGACTTGCGCACTTCGAGAGAAAATGAGGACTGTATTGATTGTTATGAATATAAAACTATAAAGATATGAGTCAGGAAGTTCCCTCTGGATCGCGCAGCTGCACTTGTACCTGGGGTTGGCTGATCGCAACTCAGATGGCGTGCCTGCCCATCCCGGAGTACCACTCTTCACCCCATTATCCCGAGGGATCTGGGTACGGGAGATCAGACTGAATCAGCCAGGCTGGAAAGCCAGTCAGGGAGGCCAGGAAGTCAGGCTGAGTCGGGCTGGGCTGGGAAAGCCAGTCGGAGGAGCCAGTCTGGGGGGCCAGACTGGGGCGTCCTTGAAGTACCAGGTCCGGGTTCGGGGTGCACCTGATTTTAAACAGGCTGTCTTCTGATTGGTTGATATGCTGAAGATGCCACTTCGTCACAAGCGCCCCTTGACCCGAACTGCCCAACGAGGGGACAGAGATGGGCTGATCGCGTCAACATCGGATGTCTCTTCACGCCGTTGGAGCTCCACGCGGCAGTTTGTCTTGGGACGGAAGGATGGCGCCGGGACGCGGCGGAACTCGGCTCGGTACCCAGGCGCCCAGGCCGAACATTCCGCCTTTGCACCGTACACGCAACGTCCAGATGGAGACGCAGGACGACGCGCGCTTCTGCTGCTTCAGTGTCGCCCCCACAGGTCGACGAGGACCCCCGCTCGGCCCCAGCGACCGCCACCACGACCGCGATGGGCAATCGGCCACCTCTGCGTAGATGGCTGTCTCTGTGCTGGTCACTTCGACCACTCAAGCGTCTCCGCTCGTTGCTCCGTCCGCTGTGGACACTGCGCAGTCCGCGTCAGCTCCGGTGGTTGCGTCGACGTCTTTGATGGCCTCACCAGTCTCATCCGCGTCGGCCGGTGCTCTCCAAGCGGCCGCTAATGGTTCCTCGCCGACTGTTACAGAGTCACACGCTCAATTTTCATGATCCCGTACTGGAAATGCAGCCTGTCGATTAGAAATATCGTTTTAATTTTTTTTTATTTGAACAGGTTGAATTGTTTTCTCCTCTTTGGACTTGGATGTTCCCTTATCCGAACTTGAGTGTGAAAAGGTGTATACTTAAAAACAAAATCCTTCGTCGAGGAATCACTCCTTAGATCCGCGGCTATGTGCACACCATATGTTCTTTATGGTATCTCACAAGTTACATTTCGAAAAATATACACCTTTGGAAATTAATTGTTTCTCTAAAGCTAACACCTCCGTGATTTGATGCTATAATGAGACTGTATACATGTAGTCGTCAGAACGGAAGGGACATCATCAGCTGCAGCTTCAGCAGGCGCTCGACAAATACTTTTGTTCTTGTTGTTCTACCTTCTCATGTGCGCTTGGGTCTCTCTTGGCGCCACGAGTGTATTTCATTTCCATTCTTTTTAATTCATGTTTGACGGTCCGTCCAGGTATTTCTGTCCTTGTGATTTCTGATAATCCATTCTTGATGTGACACGAAGTGGTAGGGATTTATGATAAATTACGGTCATGTACTACTATATGTCAGATATGATACCCCGACCATGGGCAGCAGTCTACGGCTAACGAGACCGTTCGCAATGCTTGTTGCTGGCGGCCACAACGTCAGCAACCGCCGACATTGGGATGCCAAGACAATCATCTACGCGTTTGCGTGCATCACGCTTCAAGATGTCACGCCGATAGATAGTGAGTCTTCAAAATAATTTTTTTTCAGCTGGAGAGTGGTGCGCCACGATAATTTAAAATGAGGAATATTTCACTGCTAATGAGATATAAAACCATTCTATTGCACCAGATTTCATTTGAATCCTCCCTATATTGATGCAGTAGTTGTAAAAATTGTGATCTCGTTTCGAACTTTATCTTGCCGGTACAATATATTCTAGACTGCGCCAGCAATACCTGTCGGGCTGGTGGTCGTTTTATAGCGAGTCGCCTCTTAAATGTCGCCAACTTGATGTCATTTCGTGTTGACGCCAAGTGAGTGAACAGAGGCTTGCTATTCCTTACCAAACACGACACCGTCGTCCCAAACCTTGGTCGCTTTCTTTTGTCCAAACGCTTGGTTTAATTCGCAGCCCACTCATATGCGTATTATGCATATGAGTGACATATTATATCAATACACAGAATCCACTCTCACGTGACTGCTCTAAAAGCTTTGGCATATTTATATAATCAAATATTAGTTCATTCAGACTGTGACCACTTATTGATTTCCCATCAAGCAAATTTGAATGCAATACTTTGGCGAAAATTAAGTCCTAGTCAACACCTCCACTTCACGAGAAAGTGAAACCACTCCCTCCAAGCAGCATAGCCATTCTGCAGCTCATAGACCCCGGCATTACAGCTACACTCAAGTAGATCAACAGAAAGAAACAGGTTCGCTGGGTCTACGACAAGCTCAAACACCATAATAGCGTCGCCCAAGACTGCCATTCCGTGAATCAGCAGCAGGCGATGTGCTGGAGCGAAGAGGTGTGGCGCGGACTGCAGAGACAGACTATTCAAAACTGTTTTGGCCATACGGGCATTCTATATGCAGGTGACGACGAGTGCTTTTGCAATCTGAAGCGGTGTTCATTCTTGAACGACCGCATCAGATTTGCTGTTGATAACCTCTCCTCACAGATTATGACCTTTTGCTTAAAATTTGAGTAATTTAGTGTGATGAAACTGTGTCGGAAGTGAGAGTGGATTCTGTAACGATACACATAATTTGACGACTGGCCGTCTTGTCTCTTGAACAGCCTTAAAGTTAACTTCAACGTGTTAACAAATATGCACATACAGTTGTCGTGGCCGCAATGATGATTCAAGCAGTACGATCACTCACAGGACTTCTTTCATGCAATAATTATATTCAAACGTATTTAAAGTTTAGTATCGTTTATTTCTTCCACAAAGTGATATACCAACGCGAAATATCCTTTGCCAGTGATTTCATTGATTCCCATGAGTCTTCGATCGGTTCTAGGCCCTTTCATCACACCAGAATCTCGAAAACTTTCTTTTTTTGCTCCATCAACGGTCTTTCAAGCAGCAGCAACCGAAACCAACCCTTGTGGCGACTTACTCCCTAATCTCTGCCGTGACCTCGAGAAAGCTGTCAGCATAGAACTTCAGATGGGATGGAAAACATCCGTTTCCTCAACAGCCACTCAGCGGTTGACTTTAAACGAGTGTGAATTTGCACCTATGATTTGATACGGTCCAATCCGTGAAATCAGTACCTTGTCATAGTGCTTTTGTTCCTCTTTCGATCGTAATACATAGTCACCCTTGTCAAAGTTGACTCGGCGAATAACTGGCTTTTGTCGCTTGTTACTTTTCATGTCGTTCTCTCTCTCGCCAATCATATTTTTGTACATAGAACGCACGCTCTCTTTAACTTGCGTAGCCATGACTGGATAGCCTCAGGTTGTTAAGGCAGCTTCAGTTTGGTGCTCTTATTGGCGGCGACACAGAGGGCTGGTTTAGAAGTAACAACCGCCCGCAAAACAATTCGATGGGAGCTTGGTTGCGCAACAAAGTCGTGAGCGTGTGGCTCAGATTGGCTTGAAGCAGGGGAATAATATATGTCTAGACATTTGCGTCCACTTTGTACTCCAAACTGAGGGACCAGCACTGAGAGTATATTTCTGCTAAGGCGCTCGATACTCCCAGTTATCCAATGTCTGTAGGCTACAGTAAATCCTCGCTGTTCTTTTATTCAGCTGAATTTTCTTTAAATAATTCATTTTCGATATGTGACCTTGGTCGCTGATCCAAACTGTCGGGGTTCCGACCGAGCTATAGCACGCCAACAAGGCATCAGCTGCCGTCATGCAGGTCGGTGTTGCACAAGGAAATCATTCGCAGAAGTGTTTGCTAAAGACCAAGGTACTGTGTTTTACTAAATCGGTCTATTAATGAGAAAGAATCCCAATAAAGAGCTCCATTCCTTTCATTACATCTGTAAAATTCTCCCCATGGCCTTCAGATTTCCACCGATTACGTGGTGGCATAAAAGAGACTCAGCGACCGAAGGCTTTTCACGTGAGCTAATTGCTTCAGTGATCTTAAGGTTGCCTCACATCCTCTGTGTCCTGGTCAGCAAAGGGCCACTACCATAAATCTCTGAATCATCGCTTCAATTTTCGTAGGTATCCATAACCATCTGTCCGTCTACCATCCACTTCTAGTATCACCAGTCGCATGATGGAGCCCAGCGTTCTGGGCCTGTGCCTCAAAAATGGCGTTGAGATGAGGCCATTCGAATTCAGAATCCAACTTCCAGTGAAACTCGCTAAATCTGTGGCTGTGATTCGGGATCAGCACCCGAATTTTCCATTTGTCAATGGCTTCTAAGTCCCAATAGATAACTGGGTCTTGACCACGTAATTTCCTGCTCACCCGGAAACGCGTCGTCCCATACGTTGAATTCGTACTCAATGTGAGCTATTTTATATCTATAATTCATCAGTTTTGTGGGAAATTTCCTCTGATTTACTTCTTTGCCAGGAGCGAACACACAAATCAAGTTCCTGTGGTCACGGTACATGTGGAATCCATTCGGCCCCAGTTCCCGGTTACTCAATTTGCCACAAGCACAAAAGCGCAAATTATTAGAATTTTTTTCGACAATAGACCAATTATGTTGTGATCCTGTGAATTTTCCACTTAAGCAAAGAAACAGCTCATGATTTTGCTCATGAACGGGTTGCTTGGCACCAATTCACCATCTGAGTCACGACTAGGCTCCATCCATTGTCTGACGCATCAATAATTTAGACCATCGTGGCTGCTTTTTTCATTTTATCACACACGATTTTTTGGACCTTGCTCAAATCAAGAGCCACCCCTGACGCAACGCTCTTGGTTCGTTTTGACACATGCGCAAGCACTGTATTTGATGCAAGGTTTAGTGGTAACCAAAATTTCAGTGATAGTAACCAAAATATCCCTATATAGTCGCGCACAAGAGCTGCTGCAGCTCGCTTGCCGAATTCAAGTATAGCAGCTCATGAAGTGCTTGTTTTCGCTCCTGGTATGGCGCTCCTCACCAAAAATACTCTCTCCGCACTATTTGACTTTCTACTCAAACAGGCTAGGTTCGCTCACACTCAATTCAACAACAAAAAAGGAAATCGAGTAGCTCAAACAACCTTTCCATCAGCTTTAATAATATATCTGTATCACCCTTATAGAGCAAAAGATCGTCAAACCATATCAATAGATGCCGGAGCAGAAGTTTCTTGACACATTTCTGTATCGTCGCCTGAAAGAATATTGCCGTGTCCTGTGAGACTCTCATTTGCGTATAAAATTTACGGTGCGTCATGTAAGAGAACATCTCTTGGCATTCTTCAGCTTACCGACGAGTATCTAAACAATCTATCGAGCAACAAGAGCTGCAACGCGAACTCCACGATGCGAACTGGCTTGTGATAACGGAGACGGTGGGCAACGAGATCAAGAACTTTGTGGATCGACTAGCTAAAGAACAGTACGTCAAAAGGCGAGAGCAACAGCGGAATATAGCAAGAGTATGCAACGCGAACGTCGACTGGAGACGCAAAGACGATGCAGAGGACGAAGTACATGCAGAGGACGAAGTATAAGCACCGCCAGGCTTACCAAGTGCCTCAGTGTGGCTGAACGACAATCGACAACGACGAATTACACTCGATACCAGTGCTTGCTACAGCATAGCAGGCGGCGCCTGGAAAGAATTTGGGCAGCGACGACCAGGTCCATCACCTGCAAAAGCCATAAAAGGAATCGGAGGCACGACGCTGCGAGTAGAAGAAGTGTTGGCTTTCGTGCTAAAGAATTATCACGGCCAGGGCATCGTGGTGAACGCGCTGATGGTCCCAGAGTGTGGACAAACGTTTCTACTGGGCGCCGATTTTATGAAGAGGCACGAAGCCAATATAGACTTCATGACAAGTGAGTTAACGTGGGAGCGCAACGAGCAGCTGTACATCCTGCCTTTCGCAACGTGGGACTCCGAGACCAGCGTGCGGCAACCAGCACAAGTACGGCTAGCCACACCGCAGCGATTGTATGGCATGTCCGGCAGCCACGTCCATGTGGCAGTCAGTGGGAATGAAGGCGAGACGGGCATCTTTGTTCCTGCCCAACGCAGAGATTGTCTGATGGGGCGTCAGTCCTCTCGACTTTCGAGATGGACACATCATGGCGCGCCTGTTATGAATTACGCTGGAGCGCGAGTGAAGATGCCAGGAAGAGAGCTCTTGGGTACGCGGATACCATAAGAAGAAGAGATGGACGTGTTATCCATGGATGGACAATTGGACGAAGGGACGGTCCAGCAATGGCTAGAAGACTTGCAAGCGACGGCAATAAAGAGACAGAGCGCTGTAAATGAGCGACCAGAGTTGAAAACGGAACCGCTGAAGCCCAAGCACTGCCAGCTGTTAGAAACGCTGCTGGATATGTATCCATATTTGACCAATACCAAGAACAAGCCTGCCGGCGTCGACTACAGCGTCGACTACCGGAATCGAACACGAGATTGACACCGGCGACACTGAGCCCATCCGGCTGCCAAGACGAAGAGTTGCACAAGCAGAGCAGGCGATAATCCAAGAGAGTGTGACAGGTATGCTATGAGACGGCGTGATTGAGGAGAGTGAAGGCGCATGGGCTTTTCCGATCGTCCTGGTTCGCAAGAAAGATGGTCAAGTGCGCTTGTGTATTGATTATAGGGCCTTAAACAGCATCACCAGGAAGGATGTTTTCCCTTACCTCGGATTGATGAAACACTTGAGGCTCTAGGCGGAGCTCTGATGTTCACTACACTTGATCTACAGAGTGGCTATTGGCAGATACCAGTGAGAACGCAGGATAAAGACAAAACGGGTTTTGTGACACGCGATGGATTCTATCGATTTACACGTATGCCGTTTGGGTTGGTGAATGCGCCCGGCACGTTTAAACATGTCATGAACCGTGCATTGAAGTGTCGGACGTGAAAGTTCTGTCTAGTATACCTGGATGATATTATAAGGGTGGCTTTGGACGAAATTTTCTAGCGATTATACTGGAGCGATTGTCTATTGGTCATTCGAGTATCAACCTGAAGAAATGAAAATTCGCTACTGTTGTCGCCCGCAGGTATCCAGTCAGTGAAAAGGCTAGTGAAATCGATCAAAGAGTATGATTGTCCGAAAAATGCCGTGGAAGCAAATAAATTTAAGAGGAAAGCGAAGACGTAGGATCGTGCAGAAGACGTGGACGAAGATAGTGGGCCGAGGAACCGGGCCGAGAACGACAATGATCGTGTACAAATGGCGGTGCCAGCTGTCTCTGGTAACACAGAGCGGGACGTGACTGTGGCAGGAGCACCAGTTGGAGCTTGCCGACAGCAGGAGTGACGCGGCGAGAGGTGCCACGTTCTAGAGATCAGACGCAGCCTACATCGAAACACGTTGGGTCAGTATCAGACGATGATTGAAGTGGATTATCCGGAAATGATCACGAACGGCAATGAGGTAGCAGCCAGGCGAGTGTGGTTGTCCTTGAACGAATACTATCAACTGTGGATGATGCGCGTGGGGTGGGCGTGTAATAGCCGTTGGGAATTTTGTAATAATACGGCTATTTGGTGCATCGTCTTAACCACAAGACCAATTACGCGCATCTCGAAGAGAGTGACATCACAACCAACGGATAGCAGTTGGCCGTCCGTTCTGTCAAGCAGTTGGACAACTTACAACAATAGAATCGACGGTACGACGGTGATGAACAACAGGCCGGCACCGGCAGAAGAACCAGGAAGGAGTCGAGGGATCTCTAGGTCTGTACACTCGCAGAGGGAAAAAGGCGGTGCCATTGTGGCGCCAGCAGCACAGACACTTCGAGATTCGCAGCAAAAAGAGCAGAGCGAGCAACGTAAGTAGAGAGAGTGGATGATGGAATGTGTATATGAGAGTGTGAATTGTGTATCGAATGCGGGTGTGTTCCTGAGTCTGGAACCCACGTGCGGGTCCAGCACACCACTGGCTACGCTCAAGGTCCAGCCAGAACCGTGGCAGATAAGTGAATCTCGCGGAGGATAGGAGGTCTCGGGAGAAGCACCGAGTGGCAATAGTTCAGCCAGTATGGGTTCTCTGTACTCCGGACAACGTCGACTCAGCACAGCCGTGATCTTTGGCAGGGGATCGGCGTCGCTGTGGCCGACGACCGCGAGGTCGGGAGCTGTCCATGCTATTAACGGGCAGGCGTTCAAGGAACGCGCGGACTAGCACTGTTTACGGCCCCTTGAAATAGGCGGTGAACGGTGCACGATTGCGAAACGCTTAATACCAAAGACGAATAGACAGCGAGAGCAGTGTGGCGGCGGCCTTAGCGCTCGCGACGGCACAGGCTACTCGGCTGATGAGACAGCAGGCGCAGTGTGGCGGCGACCTCAGGGTTCGCAACGGCGCACGCAACCCGGCTGATAATAGACGGCAAGAGCGGTGTGGCGGTCAAATCTCTTGGGGCTTGGCGGCGGAACAAGCTACTTGGCCGGTGATCGCTAAAGATGACGAGAAAGCAGACCATGTAAGAGGGGTGGCTCTGTTCCAAACAGTCCCTCATACACAGCTTGCACGCTTGTGCGTCTTGAGGAAGCGTCCCGACTTGGACGGAAGGAGACTTGGATGCTTAAAGGTAAATTTGCTTAAAGGTAAATTTTCATACCCAAGCATATGTAGGTATATACCTACTCAACTGATATATATAACCTCGGGTACTCTGAGGTTCAACCTATAGACCTTGAACTTGAAGTCTTGTGGAAAGTTCCCCGCGATGTGATTGGCTCTGCGCCACTCACATGAATCTGGCTGTTCGCGTCGGTCGCGTCACCAGTCCAGTTCCCAAAGAACAGGAACCATCATTCCGCACAAGTTGTGACCAGTGGTGATTACTCCATAATGCACCCACTATGTGTGCCGGAATGGTCAGTGACATCATCCAATGACGTCACCAGTGCTCATATATACTGGCTGTATTACCGGTATACTACCGGTAATGGTCACCCATGGGGCACTGTGGGGTGATGTGTACCACACACATTTGCCTCCATGTAATGGCCATGAGGGCTCATTACAGACCACGAGTGGGTAGTGTGCGTGTAAGAGTGTGTCCGCGAAGACGATGAATAGAGTGAACGAATGAGCGGTGAAAGAGACAAATACTGAGAGACGTGAATGTGCATAGGAGGCCGGCGTGAGCGCCAAAGACGACGTCAGCAGGACAACCACGATACGCGGCGCATCAGACCTCGCGAGAAATCAGTCAGCAGTGTACAGCGAGTACAGCGCAAAAAACGGAAGCAATCACTCTTTGGATCAGCTCCACCGGTTAGCGTCGCGTCGGCCTCCCGTATCATCAAGGGCGGCCTCTTTTGCCTTGCCTCGTACGTCACCATGGATACCAGCTGTGACTGGGGAGCCCTGTAGTTCATAACCTCTTATGGCGACAAGTAGAGCCTACAAATTTCTCTACAATCAGGGCTCCGACTCCAGTACGAGCGTCTACGGTTGCGTGTCTCATGCGGATTGCCCGAAATGTATTCGTCTCATCTGCAGCAGTGACGACCGTAGGATCCATCATACGCACTGGAAGAAAGTGCTTTATCACTTAAATCACCGAACGTTCGAGAGGCCACAGAAGGAACAGTCTTGATTGTTTGATTGCCCATGCGGAAACATAACTACCAGCAACTATAAATCAGCATTCACACAACACCAAACATGATTTAAAAGTGAATAATTATGTATATGAAGAGGATGCCTTGAGCCCGAAGGAGTAAGTTGCGGAAAGAGATTTATTTATTTAGTGCTTAAGGTGGATAGACTAGAGAGTCACACGATGTATTTTTGTTTTGTGCGTGTCTATGTAGCAGACCAGCCCTATGTTGAAGCTTAGATTTCAACTTTAGGCTCTAGAAGATTTTTTAGAAAGAACTAGACCAATCTGGTTTGTTCTAGAATCTGTTTCACTCCCCCTCAGCGTGGCAACTCTAAACTACCCCGCCTTTGTATAAGCATATACATACTGGGAAATAACTCTCCGCTAATCGGCGAGGGTAAAATAACCCAGTGACCTAATATGCAATCACATGTATGTCATGCACAGACCAAGGGCTAGATCCCAGTGCTTGTTCTTCCCCAAAGACTTGGTTAAGAGATCGGCGATGTTCTTCTCCGATGCAACGCGCTTGATGATGATTTGCTTGCCTTTGAGATCGTGCATAAAGAAGAACTTG
>JAADVW010000633.1:0-19701 GCA_023335875.1 Elongisporangium prolatum | reverse complement strand
GTTCAAGTGTCAACGCAGGAAGTGTCGGTGGATCGGATTCCAGTACAAACGGGAACGCGGGTAGTATTGGCAGCACCAGCTCCAGTTCAAGTGTCAACGCAGGAAGTGTCGGTGGATCGGATTCTAGCACGAGTGGAAATGGGGGAAACATTGACAATTCGAGTTTCAGTACAAGCGACACTGCTGGCAGCAGCTCTTCGCATTCAGCTACCAGTAGCAGTGGTGGACATTCCACTGCAACAAGTGGTAGCACAATTAGCACCACGATACCAGTTCGAGTACTCACCGATACGTGCGCAGGCTGTGGGTCTCAATTGTTCCTGTGCGACGAAAGTGATATTACTTCCGGGTCATGTAGCTATGCTGCATCCCAGAATGCCTTTGTGCAATGCATGGCAGATACTGTACAATCAAGCATGTTTCAGACGGTTGCAAACAGCGTGCTGGGTTCGTCACAAATTTTTACGTCGTATATATCGCACTGCTTTCTGGAAATCGTCTCCGAGGACGAAGCTGCAAACGCCGACTCCTTTACTGACGATCTTTGGTATCGCACTAGCGAGGGTATGGCCTGTTTTGATGCGTTTAATTGTCCGTTTGGTCCATTGAGTGTGTCAATTGGCAGCGATGCTATGGCCGTCGTCAAATCATCGCTGGTGCAGACATCTTTCACAGTCGATGCGCCAACATTTACTGGTCATTTCACAGTCAAGTACGGATTCCGAATCCTAGAGTCTGACGCGATCAGCGAGACAACTACCGGCGACGACGTTGAAGTGGCACTGGTTGCGGTTATGCCAGCCAGCGTGGATCTCTCGGTCGATATAATCCCCTCGGATGACGGCTCAACGTGGACGCTTGACGTGAACCACACGTTAATTTACTATCCAGACATGGAACTGTCACTCATCCTGGACCAAAGTGACACAAGCGTTACCGAGACGAATACAGCAGAGTGGGGTGGAGCTCTTACGGCCATCGCAACCGACACGACCACATTTACGATTCTAACATAGCGAAATAAAGACAGCATGGGGCAGCAGCGAAGCCTATACAAGTTTTGATGCGTACATTGTAGAATGCATAATTTTTTTGCCTTGATTTTTTCAGTGCTGTTGATGGCTCGCCAAAGTATCGAGTTGCTTTCGGTAAAAGGCCTTAAGCTCTCCGATCTCACTTTGTAATTCTTCCACTTGTTCTTCCTTTTCACCGAATAGTTCTAATAGCACATGCTGTCGCTGACGAAGCTCCACCAATTCATTCTGGGTTTGTTGAAATTGAGCAGCACTCGCTTCCAGAAGCGCATTTCGGGTACTCAAGCGCACAATTTCATCTGTGGTCTGCTTTTGTTTCTCTTCCAAATCCGCCATTTGTTGCTTGAGCAAACGGTTTTCGCCCTCACGGAGGCGCAAACGTTGCTGCAATTGGCTTATCCCCAGCATGGAAGTACTTCCAAATCGAGTTTCCTCTGCATTAGATTCCAGGGTTGTCTTTAAAATTGACGCTTGAGATGGAGACTCATCAAGTAGCGATGAATTACTATCTCCAAAATGACGCATCTGTGATAGCGACAGCGAAGAAGTAGATCCATTACTTGGTGGACCATGACTGTCGTGCATTCCTCCGTTGGGGTTCGAGTTTGCCAGTGCTTTGACACGCAAAAGCTCGGCTTGATGCCATTCTAGATCATGACGCAACTGAGCTTCACGCTCACGAGCCTTTTCAAGCTCTTCAGTATTCGCATTTTCGATTCGCTCTTGCATGTGTTTCCGCATTTGTTCTTCTTGGGTCTTCACAAGAAGTTGCTTCGAACACACTTCGGCTTGTAATCGCAATTTCACTTCGTCCATCTCAATTTGAACAGCATGTAACTGTGCGTGCAATTCGCGCTCGTTTTGCTGCACAATGTCAAGCTTGTCTTTCTCGCGTGTGATTTCAGATTGCTTGCGCTGTAAATCGTGCTCAAAAGCATCCACTGCAGTCTGAAGTTGATGGACTTTTTCCTCATGTTGAAGTCGTTCGAGTTCAATCTGACGTCGCTGTTCACTTCCTTCTTGAATTCTTTGCAGCAAAGTAGCCTCTGTGACCTTCCACGCCTCCTGACGTCCTCTAAGATCCTCCTGAAGTGCATGTATTTGTCGCAGTAACGGTTGTGTGGCCTCGGAGACGCTATGGCCCATCATGTCGACACGGCTCACTGCACCCTGCCACTTTTTTTTTAGATCTGCGATCTCTGCACGTGCCGTATCCTCATGGCGGATTGCCTCCTTTTCAATGTCGGCTATATTTTGTTGCAAAAAGCGAATTGTTTCTTCCAATTCAGATTTTTCCGCGTGAAGACCCTCGTTTGATTGGTTTTTGTCCTTGACATGAGCCATTTCATCCTGCAATACTTGGTTGTATTCAGTCAATTCGCGTACTTGGTGTTGAAGCGCCTTTACTTGCTTTGATGAAGCGCTCAGTTCTTGCTCAGATTGGGATAACTGCTTCGTCATTTTCTCCAGTGCAACGTGAGTTTGGCGTAGTTCGTGAGCGTTCTTTGTATTACTTTCTTCAGTCGCCATGACCTTACGCGTCAGCTCTTCCAATTGCACTTGCACTGTTTCGTACTGGGACTGGGCCTTCAGGCGACGCTCCTCTTCTTCGTTTTTCTCCTTGCGCAATTGGCGCAAGCGCTGTTCCATTTGCGCCTGCTTTACAGACAGCGCTTGACCTTCATCTAATAATGCCTTTAATTGTTCATCTTTTTCCGTAACAGCAACATGCAGTGCCTGAAGTTCGCTATCGCGCTGCCCAGTGGCCATTCGATTGAGCTTTGCAACTTCATGACGCATGAGCTCTAATTGTTCAGTTAGAAAACGCGCACGTTCCACAGCCGTGACTTCACGCTGACAAGTTTTATCCAGTTCATCGTGGAGCTCCGTGATAGTAGCCGACATAGCAAGGAGTTGGGTCTCTCGCTGCTGCAATTCGCGTCTTAGAGACTCCATCATTGCCTCTTTTTCTTGAATACCGGTAGCAGAAGATATAATGTCAGTCATTACGACGTCGCCTTGCCCGATGACAATTTTTTCCGTTTCTTTTTCCAGATGTTCATCGTCTTCGTCGACAACTTCTTCAATTTTCTGTACTGCTTCTAATTCGGTCTCCATTACATTTTCTTGTTCTTGCGCAATCTGGTCAATATTATCGTCTTCAGTCAGAAAAAGTTCCTCGCTCGCTTCATTGTCTTGCATTTCATAGACGTCACGCCGCTGATCTTCATCTTCTTCGCCGTCATTAATCGTGTTCAAATTTGCTTCTGACAAGCTCTCTTGCTCTACAATCACTGACTCGTCTTGCTCTTCATCATCATGAGCAACAGTCGCCTCGTTATTGTTCGCCGAATTTGGAGTCGTTCCCGGAGCTTCGAGTTTCTCTTCATGCTCGTTAACAGCATTCGCGTCTTGAATCTCAGCATCTTCGATGTGCTTGACTTTCTCAATATCGACATCCACAATCTCTTCGACTGGTGGCTGAGTGTGGACGCGTTCGTATCCGATGCTGCCGCCGCGTCGCTTGCCGCCTTCTGAGTACGGCGGCTGCAGGAGCTTAGAATCTTGTGCAACCCACGACGCCGTCGGTTTGATCACTCTGATATCGTCCACTGTTTGCTGCGGAGCCGACGTGTCAATCGCAGAAGTTGTTGATGCGTCGGCTTCTACCACTGGCAGTGGGAACAGCAACGCCGCCGATTCCGATGCGCCGTGTTTATCGGATGCGGGAACGCCTTTCATTGCCTTAGATCCCAGCACGGCCTGGTCGAACTGCTTCTCAACATCCTCGCGCAGCTTACTGACCTGCTCCAGGCCCTGGGATACGATCGACGTCACGTTAAGGCGCGCGCCCCAGCCGCCCCAATTGGCTGCCATGTCACTCACGACAATAAGATCCCACGTGTCTTTGCCGGAAACAGTAACGAATGCCGACAGTATCGGTCTACCGACGTAGTACCGGTTTAATACAGAAACTGGCTAAATTTTGAGTGGAACACAGTACTGTATATTGAGGCAATAATATCGTAATATATCCTAATATACTGTCCGCCAAAACTACTGTAATGTTCTTTATGGCTGTTTATGGTACAGTATGCATAATACAGCTGAACAGTACATGACCAGTGAGAACACGTCAGCACAGCACACCATCAACACCGGACTTCTTGCTGCCAATCTGACTCAATGGACTTCTTCCATTTCTCGATTAAAGAAAGAATACATATTGCATTCTACTGTACCTTCTATCAAAATGTAAGCATCGTAGATGCAGTAGTTGCCTTTTGCAGGCAAACATTCATTGATCGACTAAAACTCTGATTGTGATCTTAACTGGATTGAAGCAGATCTATTCATATTAAGAAAGTGGAATTTGCGACCTGGAGAATAAGGTTATGGAATGATTGGATCCCCCACACAAGATACAAAGCTGTTACGAAAATCGGGGATGTTAAGAGTGCAGATTCTATGGCATGGTGGGCACATTTATTGGTGGTGTTTACATGGAAGGACGCATCAAGGACACGTTGTTTCACAGCGACGCCAGGCCACCTTAGACCGTGCCGGCCGAGTAGCTGGCCGAGGACGACGAATAGGCCGTGAACTTGGCGTTGCCGTCCTTGTCGATGATACCGAAGTACGGCTCGAAGACACCATCCGTGCGGTACGGCTGGTCGAACATTTGGAAGTAGAAGCTGCGATCATCCGCGAGGTTGGCGGCCGTCCAGGTTTTGTAGTCGTCAAAGAACGTCTTAGCGCCAGCCACGGTGCCCGTGTTGCCATCAGCGGTGCCATCGCTAGGCCAGCCGGTCTCGGTGATGGCGAGCTTGGAGGCAAGGCCCGGAAAGTTGGATTCGGTATCGGCTCCCTGCAGTTCCGTCCACTGATCGGACACGAGCGTGATGGCATCGGCAGCAGCCGTGTCGGCCGTGAACACAGGGTGAATATTCACACCCACAACGTCGCAGGTCGTGAACAGATCGGCCATGCCCGAGACGGCCGAAATGCGCGACGAGTCGAGCATTTCCGTGTTGCGCTGCACTGTTCCGATGGGCACATTGGGTAGAGCAGCCTGCAGCTTCTCGATGTAGCTCACCTGCTCTGACGGCACTGAAGTGGCACTGGCCAGATTCTCGTTGCCGACGAAGATCTGTACGACGCCGACCGAGTCGGCCGAGGCCGTGGAGTTGCCCGCACAGGCAATAGCCGCGGTGATGTCATCGGCCGAGGCACTAGGATCGTCATTGTCGAAAGCAATACCCAGCGTGACGTTCAGTCCAGCCGCAATAGCTAGCGTGCCCAGATCAGTGGAGCCGAAGGCCGTGTAGTACGTGCGGATGTGCGTGAAGCCGTTGTTCTTGATCACCTGCAGATCGCTATTGATGGTGTCAACCGTGACAGTCAATACGTGAGCCGGGTCGTAGCAAATGCTATGCCCATCAATCTGAGCCATGAAAGCAGCGGCCGAGGCCAGGAGAAGAGCGCAGGTCTTCATGAGGAGGGAGATGGAAGGATTGGAATGCTCGAAGGCAGACGAATTGCAGAATGAGCAAGCAACAGTGGCCTTCTGAACTCAATAGAGATGGACGGACGGACGGACGTCGTGGCTGCACTGACGTGCAACGTCTGGAGCCAGCTAAGCTTCATGCGACGTGTGACAGAGCAATAGAAGATAGCCAGGCTGCACCGTTTCATGCTCCTCCTGTCCTACGGAATAAACACCCTATAAACCTCTTACACTTGATAATTTTCTGTGTTGTGAAATGAAATGCATTCATGCATGTCATACACAGATTAGTATATAACTTACCTCTTCATTGAGATATTGGCTCGTTTGATGGGGAATTTGAGTTCATCAGGTTTCGCAGGATCGGTTATCCTTTAAGCACCGTTCGCGGAAAACGTCGGGTGCTCAAAATTTGGTACAGTATACCGGTACATGAATGTGTCCACATACTGGTCTACCGGTTGTTCTTTCGTTTTCACATCGTGTCCAACATAAGCAAATGCCATCTGATGATGCATATTGAACTCCTTTTTTTTCTCTATAAACATATTAACGAAGGCACGACTGTGTCCACTACTGCAGATGCCCCAGCGAATCTACATCTCGTCGTCTTCCAGCAGCATGTTGGGCACAGCGTGAGTAATCGGGTAGCTGCGCGCGCAATTGTTGCAAATCAGTTCACCATCCACGATATTGGTCTGACGAATTCCAGTGACCAAATAAGGAACAGTCAGCGATCATCCCGAAAATCCAGCCAACGGACCAGCGCAGCAGACGCGCACGTACATCAAATATAACACGGTGGATCAACTGAAGCAGGTCCTCGGCCGTAGACAGATCGGCCGGAAGCTGATCAGGCAGGATCGGGACCTCAGGGTGGTTGAGCTAGACGCGAGAAAACCACCAAGAGCGACAAAACGACCACGCAAAAACGGAAGAAAGTGTCAGACACTCGCAAGATCGGCAGAGTCAATGGTGGCCGTCTAAATGGCGTACCTCCTTAGTCGTCTGCACGAGCGCTGGGTAGTCGATCGAGTTCATGATATGCAGCATGAACTTCTTACTGTACAGCGTTTCGGCCACCACCACGCCGTCCATCTCGGGCGCGATCTTCAGCGCAATATTGTGTACATTAGCGTCCACTCGTTCTCCACTGCAACATGTATGCAAATTATTTAGCGGTCATATACCCTGAGTGGGAAGTTCAATGGACGAGCGCCAGGCTCTCGTCCGGCCGTATCGGCGCAGGCCTGTCAGTCAAAGAGACGCAGACGCCATTGGTAAGTTTCATCAGACGGCTCAATGTTGGCACGCCCGCACAACACCACGACGCGAAAGAAACATAGGACGCAGACGCGCACCTTGACATTGCACACAAGCATATTGTGGGTCAGCAGACGCATGTTGAGCTAGACTCTCGATTGATTGCGCTTCCGTCCCGAGTCCGTCGCTTCAAAATGCTCAGCGCTTCTCAATCAATCAAAGTTGGGTTATCGCGTCTCGTCTCTACCCCGATCACCTCCATTGATTGGCTGTATTCTATAGTCAGCTTGGAATTTCACCCAATGAACGGTAGTCCTAAGAATGACTGGCGTATGAAGAGCGTGTCTTTTCGATCGCGAGCAGCTCAATTCACTACGAAGCAAAGCCATTGACCTGTCTTGTGTCTTTGCTTGATCGGTAGCGCGCACGCACTCGTCGCCCGCCCGTAGCCACTTCCACAGCAGCCATGGTCAAGAAGAAAGGAAAGTCGAAGCGCTTATCGCTGCACAAGAAGTACAAGATCGCACGCAAGGTGCGCGAGCACAAGCGTCAGGAGCGCAAGAAGGAGAAGGCCGGACTGGGCAAGAAGAAGAAAGACCCTGGTATTCCCAACAACTGGCCGTTTAAGGAAGAGCTGCTGCAGCAAGTTGAGCAGTCGCGTCTGGCTGAGCTAGAAGCGCAGCGCAATGCGCAGCTCAAGCGAAAGGAAGAGCGCAAGGAAAAGAAGCGCCTGGAGCTGAAGGCCCGCCACAACCTGTCCAAGGTGCCCACGATCACGCCGCTATCGGTGGAGATGCAGGCCAAGAAGGACCTGAAGGAAAGCGTGCAAAAGGCCGACGTCGTGCTGATCGTTCTCGATGCGCGTGACCCGCAGGGATCGCGATCGCTGTCTCTTGAAGATGGTCTGATCGCCAAGGGCGGCAAGAAGGTCGTGCTCGTGCTCAACAAGGTCGATCTGATCTCGGCCGAAACTGCGCAGAAGTGGACCAACTATCTGCGCCGCTTTCACCCGACAGTCCCTGTCCGCGCGCTCAACCACCGTATCACGGAGACCAAGAAGCCCAACCGCAAGGCCAAGGCCCTGCAGTCGCTGACCGAGCGCTCGCAGCAGCTCGTTGAAATGCGTGACAACGGACACGTGGGTGTGTTACGCACTCTACTCGACGAGATTTCGGAGAAGGCCACTGAACCGGTCAACGTGGCCCTGGTTGGGTACCCGAACGTGGGCAAGAGTACGTTGATTAATTCACTCAAGAAGCGTGCGCTTGCGTCCGCGTCGAACCAACCGCTATTCACAAAGCGCTCACTCGAGGTGCAATACAACACGAAGCTCACACTCATTGATACGCCGGCGCTCGATGTCGAATACAGCGACCCGTCGTCCGTGATTCTCCGTCACGGTATCTCCAACTCGTTCATCGAAGACGCCGTGCCAGCAATCAAGGACTTGCTCGAACGCGGCGATGCCGTGAATCTCATGCAGAACCTACAAATCCCAGTCTTCCGCAACCACGAGGAGTTCTTGGCCAAGCTTGCGATCAAGCGCAACCTGATCCGCAAGGGCGGCGACCCGGATATCCTCATGATGGCTCGCACGTTCCTGCATAGTCTCGGCAACGGCGTCTACGACGCGTCGTGTCTGCCGCCGACCAAGTCCAAATCGCGCTTTGAGATGCCTGAATGGTTCCAGCAGCTCGCGCTCGACAAGGTACGCTTGCACTGCTTTGTATGATGCCTTGTTCGCTCACACTCACTCATTCTCTCTCTTTGATCTCTCAGCTTTCTCTGCAGGAGACACAGCTCTTCGCTTCCAACCCGACGGACCACAAGCGCGTGATCGTGTTCAAGCCGGCCACTGTGGGCCACACTGCTGGCGACACCACCGAATACGACCTGGCGCTCGGCCAATTGCCTGAATGCGACGGTCTCTCGTCCGAAGAGGAAGGCGATGACGACGACGAAGCCATGGACGACGACGAAGAGGAGGAGGAGGAAATGGACGAGGACGAGGAATAGAGGGCTGTTCTGAATGCGTACAATAGAGAGAGCCATCCTAAAAGCTCATGCTAGTAAATAATTTCTTCCCAACTGTGTCACTCGTACTTAGTCGAGATTACCACCAACCCGAGAATGCCGCCACCCGACGCGTTCTTCGAGCCGCTGGGCGCGTGCCGCGACGTGGAGGAGTTTGAAAAGCTTAACCGCATCGGCGAGGGCACGTACGGGACTGTCTACCGCGCGCGCGACCGCAAGAGCTCGCAGATCGTGGCGCTCAAGCGCGTGCTGCTGCACAACGAGGCCAGCGAAGGGGTACGCTGGCCACTGCCACAGCACGATGATTAACCACAGTAGTAAGAAGTTGCTTGTCCGATGGCGTGCAGTTCCCCATCACAGCGCTGCGCGAGATCAAGGTGCTCAAGCGACTGCGCCATCCCAACTGCGTGCAATTGCTGGACGTGGCTGTAGGTCGCAAGCGTTCAAGGTGTCGTTGTTAAGATGCCAGAGCTCAGATGTACTGACTAACGGATGGATATTGTACACTTGAACAGCGTGTTCCTCGTGTTTGAGTATTGCGAGCATGATCTCTCGGTGCTCTTGCGCCACCAGCGCAGCTTACACAAGGCTTTCAAAGAGGCCGAGGTATCCCATTATAGCTTCTGATCGCTCGGTCTTATCATTTACGCCTGCTTTGTTGCAGATCAAGCGCATGATGTTATCGATTCTCCACGCAGTGAACTCCATGCACCAGCAGAACCTACTACATCGCGACATCAAGCTTTCGAATGTGTTGTACGACCGATACGGCTGCGTCAAGCTCGCAGATTTCGGTCTGGCACGCGAAACGCGACGGCACGAGGCACTCACACCCAAAGTCGTGACGCTCTGGTATCGAGCGCCTGAAATTCTGCTGGGCGATGACAAGTACTCTTCTTCTGTGGACATGTGGGCCTGCGGCTGTATCTTTGGCGAGCTGCTGCTGCAAGAACCGATGATGCCTGGGCAGAATGAACTGGAGCAGTTGGAGCACATCTATCGAGTGAGTTCGCTGCGGAAGATCGTATTGATGTTGTGAGTTCATAATCTGACGTGAATATCAGTTACTAGGACGACCGAACGATCATATTTGGCCTGGAATGTCTTCACTGCCTAATATGTCCATGATTTCGTTTGATACGTCTCAATATTCGTACAACAACCTGCGCAGAGTGCTCTCCGACTTGTCTGACAAGGTGAGATTGTGATTCAATGCGAGTGGTCAGAGATAAAGAGGTTCATTACTATCTGCGTGTGATTATCTTTTGTGTGCAGGGTCTTGATCTGATGAACCGCTTGTTGACGTACGATCCACTCAAACGCATTTCGGTCTGTCCAGCATTTTCATGAGGCTCTAGTTTGACTGGAACTAATCGTAGCTTCGTTACGCAGGCGAAAGAAGCGTTGAGCCATCCATACTTTCGCGAGAAACCGTTTCCCCAAGAATCCTACATGATGCCGACATTCCCATCGCTGCATCCAGACATGAAGAACCCGAACCACACGCAACAGTCAAGAGCCGTGTATCGTCAACAAGACAATGCCCGCTTTGGACGAGCATTTGATGGCACAAGTGGATTCACAGCTGAGAAGAGAAGACGTCTCTAAAACTAGACTGTGCTAATCGAATGAGTGAACTGATTGCACTTGTTCAACGGAGAGTGCTGCATTCCGACCATAGTAAGGCAGAAAAGTACGAGAAAATGTCGAAGATGAGTTACACTTGTGAAAGCTCACAATCAATAGGATTGATGAGCCGACATGAAGGTAACAGATCATACAATACAGGGTGATTGAGAACCTAAATGCGTGTTGCTAAAGTTTGCTCACATTCACATACTTACAGCATGTTTGCTTAAGTCATGCCTCCAAGAGTTCTTCGTACTCCTCACGCAGTGATAACGCCTGCTGCAGCATTTCTTGCACATCTGAGGTTGAAAAATCTTCTTGTGGAGCTGATGCACGCTTCTTGCAAACGCACTTATCACTGGATCGGCGGCATTTACGACAGATCTAACACACAGATACATGTACTTAGAATGTGGGCTGGCCAATCGGTTCTAATATCGACTGAGCGTACCTTTGCTTGTGATGCCGACTTGTCTTGAGTATTACGAACGATCTCATCAATATCTTCCTTGAGAGGTGCTACATCCAAGTCAACAACAACCTCATCGTCTCCTCGAAGC
This sequence comes from Elongisporangium prolatum, assembly GCA_023335875.1. Lineage (NCBI taxonomy): Eukaryota > Oomycota > Peronosporomycetes > Pythiales > Pythiaceae > Elongisporangium > Elongisporangium prolatum. The sequence continues at coordinate 8,674 of JAADVW010000633.1, read as the reverse complement.
TCGTAGAATAGAGCAAGCAGTTGCTGAAGTTCATGTCCATCCAATTTCATCATTCTCAACGCATCCCTGCACCAATAGAGCCATTCATCAGAAAATTCTTTGTACGATAAATGAGATTTCTATGGTGCACGTACTGAATTTGGTTGTCTTGGTTGATATCTTCCGGCTTCTTACCATGCGCGACAAGTAACAAAATCACAGCAATACAGGTCCACTACAAAAAAAAACAAATATAGTCCATATATCAGAATCTGCTTGAATCAAGAGAGGTAGGTTTTTCCTATTTACCTGATGAGAGTTGCGACCATCGATAGCTTCACGCAAAGAAAACGTGCTGGTAATCGAATATATCTTCTGATTGATGTAGCGGTCGCAAGGAAGTTTCAGTTTCAAGGCTGCTTGAGGCATAGGTAGATTCATGAGCATGGCAAACGCATTAGATCGCTCCATTTTCACTTGTTGTGCCGCACGTTCCGCTGCTGCAATCTTCTCCTTATCTTCCTCTCTTTCCTCACTCTTCTCAGGTACGGGAATCGGTCGCCTAGCCACCACCAGATTGGTCTCATGCGTGATCCAAGTGGAAAACAAGCGCCAGAGGTTCACGAAGTGCGACAGCTCTTTGAGCGTCACGACTTCATCTTCATCGAAATCAGAAAGCACGAAGCTGCCAGCATCCGATTCTGCTTCGGATGATTCATCGCCGCTTTCGTCGCTGTCCGAGACCACGAGCTCACTGCCACGTTCGCCTGTATCCTTCTGCAGCAGACGTTCAACTTTCTTGGCCAAAGGCTGCTTGTGCGAGGGGAACACGAATCCCTCAATCAGTACTGCATGCTCTGCGCTCGGGAACTCGCGATCTGGCAGCGCAACGTTCGTGTTCTCCTTCACCGGCGGAGCGACCATTGAGCTCGCAGCGACAGCAGCGACGTCGTTGGACATCGTAAACTTGGACGTTCGTCGTTCCACGATGCCAAGGTCGTTCGTCTTGGACCACACACTTGTGGCCTTGGGGATAGCAGCTCTAGGCCGCTCACCTGCAGGCTGCGCTAGCGCCGTATTGCTTGTTTCGTCTTCGAAATCAAACGGATTGGGCGTATTCGTTCCAAATACTTCCATCATGGACGGCACAAGCTGCGGCGGTTTGGCCACCAGCTGCGCCAGATACGCCTTGGCTTTCTATCGCATCAGAATCAAAACCATAAGTCAATCCTGCATGTGTATGCATGGCTTAAATGCGATCGTTCAACCCACAGTCATGCACGTCTGAGAACAGAATTGGTTCTCCTGCTTGGCGTCATAGATCTCTTTACGTGCCAGCGAAATGCGCTTGCGACCTCGCTTGCTGCACACACATGCATTATATCAGCCACTGTCGTCTTCAAGCCACAAAGCAACACGAGCAAAGCGTACGCGGTCAGAGCGTTCACACAGGGAGGGAAGGCGCAGAGCGACTGCGCCACGCGCTCCTCAAAGACCGTCTCCATGTGGCGCTGCTGCAGGATGCGCGCACACAGCTGCATGTACCGCAGAGGAATACTCGGGTACACGAGCGATGACATAAGCGCGAAGGTCTCGCGCACATTGGAGCCGCTCTGGGTGCTGCTGCTCGCCATGCTCGCCAACAGGTAGATACTGTACCACTGAGTCAAATGCGCACTGAGCGGTTTATTGGCCAATCGTACAAAGATTTTCAATTGAATAGCTTATTCTGATTGGCTGAAAACACTCGTTTCCCTTTTGGTGCCATCATTCTGTTTCGACCACGCAAACGGAAAACGAAGAGGCGGACATGACGACGACGCAGTACGTTCAGACGGCGCTCAGATGACCATTCAGAGGCTTCGGGCTCCATGTACACGTTTCTATGACTTATATGTGTATGCTTTACGTTACTAGCCACGGTATTACACCACCACTGTCGCTTGCGGAGCCCTTGGAGGCCGATAAGCGGCTCCAGGAAGCGCTCGTGGCCACTTTAAGGTGCGATTAGAACGCGGTTGTCCGTTAATGGGCTTATCAACTGATGGATTGATATGTGTGCGAGTGCAGATCGTGTGGATTGTACGAGAATGAGAAGGAGCTGGAGCTTAGAGAGCGTGTGCTGAGCAAATTGAGTGGCATTCTTCGCGAATACGCGCTGCATGAAGGACTTGGTGGCTCGACGGTAAACACGGACGCAGCTGATAGTGTGCAGAGAGACCATATTCAGCTGCGCACTTTTGGCTCTTACCGACTGGGAGTGCACAGTCCCGACGCTGACATCGATACGTACGTAGACTCGCCATGCAATTTGATATTGAGCTTGTTCATTGACTTCCTAAGCCATCGTGTGTGGTACGTTAAAGCCTTTGCATTGCACCGCGCCATTGCACTCGAAGCAGCTTTTTTCAGAAAGTGCCGATCCTGCTTGAAGCTATGTCTTTCGTCACGGAGGTCCATGTGATCAGCGATGCGTACGTCACCATCAAACTTTGACGCTCACGAATGGACCTGGTCATCACATTTAAGATCTTTCTCATTAATGAGCAGATTTGTGCCGATCATCAAGCTGAAGATTGACGGGATCGCCGTAGATTTGCTCTTTGTATCCTTGAATATCGACTCGATACCCGATGACATCGACGTGCTGGACGACAAATACCTACGGGATATTGATGAGCCATCGGTCAGATTGTGATATCTCTGCATTTCTATGATGATATATTAACTGCGTGTGCTGTGTGTGAGAAGGTGCGAAGTATCAACGGGGTTCGCGTGACCGAACGCATTCTGCAACTGATTCCGAATCGAGACCATTTCCGGACAACTCTGATCGCAGTGAAATACTGGGCCCGTGTAAGATGCGCATACTCTGCTGGCTATTGGTTATCTTTGCTTGTGGCTATGCTGTGTGGCTCTTTGTATTTGTTGTATGAAAGACAATTATTCTGTTTGGATGAGCTAATGCAAGTGTTTGTTATTGGGATATCTCGAATCCGACTTGGCGCGATCAGGTGCGGGGGATCTACTCAAATGTCCTAGGCTTCTTAGGTGGTGTCAACTGGGCGATTCTCGTCGCACGAATATGCCAGTTGTACCCGAATGCGCTCCCGGCAACGCTACTAGTCAAGTTCTTCCGAATCTATCACCTTTGGGTGTGGCCAAATCCAATCCTGTTGGACGAGTGGACCAATCGTCTCAACCTGAGGTTTTCGGTGAAGTTTATTTCGCTCAATTCAAATTGGCGTTACACATGACTTCTGTTAACGCACTATACCTGCGATGGATTCTAATTCGGATTCATGCTTTTTGGTGGTCGTAGGTGTGGAACCCGAAAGAGAATCCCAGGGACCGATTGCATCTCATGCCTATTATCACGCCTGCGTTTCCAGCTTTAAACTCGTCTTACAATGTCATTCCGTGCACCCTGCGTATTCTGAAGACCGAATTGGGCAAAGCAGCGTCAAGAAGTTTGGAAATCGAAACGAAGGTCTGACTAACTTATCTCTGTGACCTGATTGTATGCTATAAACGATTCGTGGCATTCGTAGAAAGCGTCATGGAAAGCTTTGTTTGGGAGCCCAGTCTTCTTCGACAGGTTTATTGAGTGCTTTTTATTTGCTCTTTGGGTTAATCCCAAAAAGGACATGATTATCTCTTTATGCTATTAACGTGTCGTATTCTCGATACTATTTACTTCCTATAGGTGGAAGCATTTCCTCCGTGTGCAGGTCACCGCTGCAAATACTGAAAATTTTAGTCGCTGGTTTGGATGGGTGGAGTCTCGTCTGAGACAGTTTTTTCTTCGGTACGTGAATGTATACATCGTGCACTTTCGTACTATTCGTGAACACCTCTCCTCATATTTGTTTACTAGATTGGAGGGACTTCCAGAACTTCGTATCCACCCTTTTGCCCGGTTCTTCGATTTAGACAAGGATGCGTGTGGCCCTACGACGTCGTGGTTTTTCATTGGACTCAGCTTTCATGCTTCTGGCGTCGGAGGATCACCGCCCCAGGCAACGCACCAACTTGATTTGAGTAGCATTATCCAGGACTTCGCTATGTACGTCGATCAGTGGGATCAGCGTGACGGTAGCATGGACCTGCAGGTTGATTATTTGACACAAAACGAGATCCCAGACTGGGTCAAGGACTCAGTGGATGAGACATGCGGAAAGAAGATCAATGGGAAGCGAGCTAAACAACCTGCTGAAAGTATCACGGATGATAGTACACCGCATGCTACTAAAAGTTGCAAACGCATTGGTGGTGCTTCGGTGCGATGAATTTCGACTCCCACCGATCGCTCCAAAGCGACACAGGTACGTACGGCCTGCCTACTTTCTGAGAACAATTCCGGTCTTCGCTAGCGAATGTGGAGTTCTCCTTGGTGATGCATCGAACAGAATAGAGCGTATAGATGCGGAGTCGAAGAAAGTATCAGCACTTCTTCATTAGGACGTAGCCAAATGAGAAATCGCTCAAATGAAGTTGTTCATTTATGCAAACACCAATCGTAGCGTGTGAAGCTTTATGGTTTCTTCGTAGCGAGTCGGCTCAAGTACGCATACCGCTGCTTGAGCTCTGTCAGCCTGCGCTCCAAATCAACAAGGTCTGAGTCACGTTTCTCGAAGTCTTCGATCAGCAACTCCGATTTTGCGAAGCCTTCTTTTCCCTTGAGCTTTTGCGCAAGCGCGCGGTTCGAGTCTCGTTCTTTTTTCTTCTTTGCGAGTGCGTCGCGATTTATGGTGAGTGCTTCTTCCAGTTCAGCCGATTCTCTCTTCAAGTGCTGATTTTCTGCCAGAATGAACTGTAGCTTTTCCTTTATATGAGTGAGCACCTGAACCGTGCTCGTGGTCTTTTTTCGTAGCTTGTGCAGCTCCTCGTTGCGCTCCTCAATTTTCTCGTTCAGTGTCTGGTTTTCAATCTTGAGCTGCTCGAAATCAATGAGATGCAATCCCTCAGCAAGTTGTTCCTTGGCGTGCAGCTGCTGCTCAAGCTTCTTGAGATGAGTGCGTAGATTGATGTTCTTGAGCCGCACTTTTTCGACCTCCTGGTCTTTTTTCACCTCGAGCGCCTCGAATTGGCTGGTGATACGTTTGGGAATTGGCTTTCCTGTTCGCATGCTCTCCGCATTCTTGGCGATCTCGCGCTTGAACTCCAGAAACGAGTCTTGGATTTCGGTCACCTTGGCCTCTTTCTCGTCCAATCGCGCTTGCAGCTCAAGCGCAATACGGTCGTATTGAGACTGTGCCGTGAGCATTTGCAGTTTTGCATCATGCACGCTACGCAGGCACTCGAGGTACCGCTTTTCATTCTCGCTGGCACTGCTTTTGTCCTCACGGCGCTGCTCACCGCCATTGCTCTCCTGAGCCTTTTGCAACAGAGTGGCGATCCGGCGCTGCAGCCTGGCGTGAACAAGCAGAATTGTTACAAGATGGATCACCGGGACTTTGGAGCTTAACAGGGTGATGTTACTTCAGGTTCTTTTGATGCAGCTCATCACGTAACTCTGTGGCCTCATCGATAGCTGCGCGCAGACAACTCGCCTCGGCCTTTGCTTCATGGTCGTCCTGCAGCTCATCGATATCTGTAGAATCCAGTGTCGGTAGTGGCATGATGTTCGCGATGGATCTTATCACAATGCTGCGCCTCCTTTTTCAAATGCTCGCGTCGTTTCGTGATTTGAAACAGCATTCTCAAAAACGGGTCCGTTGCTAAGTACGATTTTCGCAAGGCAACCACTACCCCTGAGCAAGACAAGATGGATCCTCGTACCAATTTCACTGGTTGGCTGCTGGCAAGCTTTGTCAGATATTATTGTGTTCCTATCCAGACGGTTCTCATCAGGCAAAAATGAAGCTATTTGTGCAGAATAATTATCCCTGCTCGACCAAGGATGTGTGATGCTCTGTTGGCCGATATTTCTCATACTCCGTGGCTACTGGCCGATATTACGGAACTGCTCTGATGTTTGCTGGCTTGCACAAACATGAAGTCGTTGTTCGTTTGCTACTCCAGAAAGGCACTTCAGTTGTTGCGACTGACAGAATTGCCAACAGGACGGCGCTCATGTAGGCATCAATGTGCGGCTTTGAAGCTGTTGAGAGATTGCACATGAACGATTCAATTGAAAGAGAAATTATCTCACAAATGCTTTTGGCTGTGGCTCTCCCGTTGACACTCAGGATAAAGACGGCGAAACTGCACTTATGAAAGCTGCTCACGCGGGAAGTAGCCACGTAGTGTCCACGCTGCTCATAAATCGAGCGTCCATTGACATTCTGGATTGCTTAAATCGAACAGTCTTATGGCACGTGACATACGGAGGGGACCTGGACACTGCAAGAGAATTGCTTCCTATGCGCGGCGCACGTGAATGCAAAAGACAAATGTGACCAAAGCCCAATGATAGTTACAACCGCAAAAGAAAATCTGGATTTAATCAAATTGCTATTTGAACATGGCGCATTCATGAACGCGCCTAACGATAAAGGCGAAATAGCTTTGATGATGGCAGCTGCAAATGGACATGTGAAGGTCAACTAGTCCATAACGCATCTGTGCATTTCAAGAGTAAAGACTAGTGGACTCCGCTCATGTATGCGACTGACAACGAATGGAGCCAGAATATTCGTATTCTGCTTGAAAAGGAAGCTAACGAGGATTCAACTGAAACGCAACGCTGGACAACGTTCATGCTGGAGGCAGCCAAAGGCCATGGAATGGCTGTTCGCGTGCTTATACATCATGGAACAAGGCTAGACGAGGTCAATGACGATAATCGTACGGCCTTGATGCTTGGTATTAATGGTCACGTAAACTGCGTGAAGACGTTGATACGCTGCGGCGCGTCCATCGATATCAAGGACAAAGATGATCAAAGTGTGTTGATGTTGGCGCTTAAGCAAGGTCATAGAAATATCGTACGCGAATTAATGGGATGACGACGCAGTGGACATCGCGATGTCTCTCGTCCAAGATGGATTGCGTCAGAGCGAAACGAAGGTGAATAAGGAAATCCATGAGGTGGCTGTTACGCTCTCTGCCGTGCAAAAAAAGGGTGCGGCTGGCATGCATGAAGCTCTTTTGATGTTTGATCGAGTCCATGCACGCTTGGCTGATGTGGAGACGCAATTGAATGCAAAACCGCCTCATAAGTTCTTTAATAGAAGCAAATTACCACCACAAGTAAAATATATAGCGGATCCACTCGTTCCTGACCGAACGTGTGAACAAGCGAATCATCTTGCGGCACGTGAGCAATCGGCTAGTCATACAAACATGCAAAGATATGCATGACCAACTAGACCAGTTCGTAAAAATTACAGCCTTTTACCACACTCAGTACATCATTGGCGCGATCATTGGCACGAAGACATCAAAGTTTACGAAGTGTTCTTTAGAAATTCACTTCAACAGCTCACCACGAATGCAGATCTACTGAAATTTGAATTACAAGACACTCGGAAACGCTGACGTTACTCATGTTTGATGCAACAACTTGAACTTGTTGTATACAAAACAAGAGACGGATTTGGTTTGTCTCGTGTTTGAGAATGCGAGAAGACTTTCGATACTGGGGATTCCAACAATCCCAGAGTGGTTTGTGCCTCTTCACCACGTAGAATCGACTTTGAATGTGCTAGGTGCTGGCTCATGTTCCTCCGTGCATCGTGGCCCATGGAATGGAGTAGATGTTGCTATCAAAACCGTGATTTTGGGCGATTCTGAGAGCCGTGATTCATTCTGGAAACAGACAAAGCTCTGGCATAAACTGGACCATACGAATGTCGTCAGGCTGTTTTGCATAGCACATTAACAGATTATTTGTTTCGCAACAAATACGACCGCGTATTGATGTGCAGAAGCTTAGTGAAGCTGCATGCGGGCTCTTGTATCTCCAGCAGAAGCACAAACTGGTGCATGGTGACTTAAAATGCAACAACATTCTCGTTGGTATGGACGACAAGGCCAAGATCGCTGATTTTGGCTTGAATAATGTGTTTAATGCCCAGAATTTTCAACAACTCCCAGCTACAAAGAAGTTGGTTCGATCTGTTGGAAGGCGCCGGGGGTGATTGCTCGTCAAACGCGTGGCACATTTGCCTCCGACGTATATTCCTTTAGCATGTGTATTCTGGAGGCCGTGATGGAAGACAAGTCTCTCTGGAAAGTAAATAGCACCTGGTGTCTCCGTGAAGCGTTTTAGTGGTCGAGGAAAAGATACTCCCGCGGCGACCTGAAGCCATAAATGATAAGCAGTGGCATCTTATCAAGCAAATGTGCGCGCACAATCCATCAGAACGATTAGAGATGAACGAGGTGGTCGCCAAATTGGAAGCGATTGTGGATGCTGCAGCGAGCGACGCCGCATGGGTACAGCATCATGCAAAGAATAGTGAAATCGCTTGAGGAATTTATGAAATGAACTGAAAGGAGCGTATGTCTATGCGGCTTGGGCTGACCGCGAGAATCATTTCCTATAGTAGTAAGCAACTCAAAATGCTTTACAATTATTAATGTTATCACATGTATTATCCTTAAGCATACGGCCTTCTCCTACTGGAACTACTAGTGCCGCTGATGATATGACACGCAAAATACGCAATCCAATCTCTCCCTCTCTCTGTTACACCTACTTGGCCTTGCCGCTCTCGATCTGTTTGGCTTGTTCCTGCTCCTTCTGGGC
>JAADVW010000632.1:0-19730 GCA_023335875.1 Elongisporangium prolatum | reverse complement strand
TCTATTATCTGGCTTGCATTAAATTGCGGGATATCTCTGACTATTTCAAGAAATGCCCAATGCAGAAGAATACGCGCGGTTTCATTTACCTCAATTACAACAGTTCATCTACTACTTTGCTCACGACGGGTGTTGCTGCCGTTGTTCCTCCTGCTACTATCTATAGTTTGAGCAACAATATGAATTTTGGCAACACCTGCCCAGTGCTTTAAAATTTAAGCAGTGGTGCAACAACAACTGCTTTGGGCGGTGGTCTTGCGCTCCTTGCATCCGCTGTAACTCTTACGATCACAACCGACGTTAATGGTACTCCCACTCCTAGAACTGGCATCACTCCATCCCAATCGTTTTCACATCTTCTCGTTCCAACATACTCGCCTGACCCAAGCGCCGACCATGCGTTGGCTCAGAAGAAAACATTCCGCTACGTTGAGCGAATTACGAATAAATTCACCATTGCTTCAGGCGCTTCCTTCACTTGGACGGTCAGTAACGTAACGGCATTGCTAATCCAAACCGTTTGATCATGCAACCTTCATTACTAATCCAACGGCGTGTGCTACTACGTCGTATACGATCAATCCTTGTTTTGAGAGCCGCTTAATGATAGCGCAGGGCTTGTATGCCGGCTACCCATTAAGAAGGGTTGCTCGACAACTTTGCAATTTCGGCGTCGAAGGTGTCAACTTGTGGCCTTTTCTTTCCGTGCTTTGGCTGTCTCTAGGTAATGTAGAAGCTGGTTCAAAACCATTTCATGTGGCAGTCGCATCTCTTCCATTGCTTGCGCTGCCGCTGTGACTGCTGCAGCAGCCTCAAGCTGCTTGCTTTAGTAGCTGCCGCTGCTGCTTTGTGCTTGTTCTTCTTTCTCTACCGCTCACGCTCACTCTCGGTCTTCTTTTCTTGCGCGCTATTGATTTCCTTACTGCATCCATTGATTTCTAAGCTGTGGAAGAGTTTCTGTCATTGTGTATCGAGGTATCTCTGTTTGCATTGCTGTTTTCAAGATTATAGTGTGATTAGCTGCCGCTTCATCGGGTATGTCGATTGTGCATTTCGGAATACGCCTAAGCATGCAGTGCACGGGTACCGACGATTCATTGTCGGATGGTGTAGTTGGAAGTTTTGAATTGTTTGTCCTTCATGTATCTGCATCTGCCGCATCCTCTTGTGTTGCGGAGGGCTCAAAGTTGTGTCGAACATAATTCTCCTGCTATGAGGCTTAAATCGGTCAAGTCCTATGGGTTCTTGTGGGTATCCTTTCGAGATATTATAGCTCTTTATCGATTACGTCGCGCCCAGATGCACTACGCCGTTGTTGACTCTAAAAACGCCTTCCTTCCATTTCTGCTAAATCTCGGGTCTGGTATACATTAATTCCTCCAACGGGGGTCCTGACCGCCATTTATGATTTCTGTCGTAGCAAGAAATTCCACCACTTCTTCAGCTGAGTCCGTGCCTGTGTTAGGTATTTCGTGTTTGCTCTAGGCGCTTTGAAGCCGAGAGCAGTCGAGCATATCGTCTGAACACTAATCTCGTCAAAGAAATGTCCATAGCATATCTCGTTCGGTACTCACATGCGTCTTGTCCGTAAATCGCCGTAGCTTCTCAAGGAAGAATATTGTTGGTTATCCATAGCATAGGTTCTTTCTTCAGTCTCGACCATTACTCGTTGGTGCCCATCCGAGATGATGTTATATCCTGTTTCGAGCATTCGTAGTACTTCCTATACTTTAGTTCATCCTCGTGTGCTGTAGCCGCCTTTGTATCTGGGTTTTCTTTCGATACTATCGTTGCTGCCTTCCATTCTCCCCGAGGTTGCTCGGTAGCTCCAGAGTCCTTCTGTCCCGGAGGCAAAAGGACATTAGGCCGTACAATCCCTCCCGTGCCCTGCACTGTTTACCTGCCCATTAACTTCAAATGCAGAACAGCTTGAGGGAAGTAAGGCGTTGTTCTCTTGCTTTTGGCTTGGTCGTCCAGCTTTTCGTCTCATTCAGTGTCGATTGAGCTTGTCCATGAATATCTGCTTCAGTGTAGCTCGGCGATCTCTCGATGTTGCTGGTTGCTTTAATGCTGTACTGGTTGTCGTTTGTCATCATCTTCGCCTTGGGTGGGTTGACTGCATTCTCTAGTTCGTTTAAACCAGCAAGTCGCTGGGTTTGTTGCTCGTCGCTGTTTCTCTCGCGCTGTACTGCTGTATCCGAAGCAAAGTTAGCGGTCGCCGTGCCGTTCTTCGAGGCATTCTCGGGCTCGTCGTTGCTTTCGCTATCTCACGAGATACTGGATTATCTTCAGCATTCTAATTCTAAGTGGTTTGAAGAGTCACGTGTCTTTTGCAAGAAATTAGCCTTTGATGCCCTTCCAGGCTGACTTGGTCTGGAGGGTCGCGGCCGCATATTGGGAAGTGAAAAATGTACGAGTAAAACTAAGGAGACATCGTTAGAACAGGTAACGTACATCGAGGTACCGGCAAAGCGATATACGCTAGTACAGGTTTTCATGGAACGGGAACATGTCCTTTATCTACGGCATGCTCTCCGACGCGAGCAGAAGGGTATGGATCTATTTGAAGGCTTGCTTTCGTTGCAACACGTACGGGCATCTTTACTTGTGACAAGGAGTGATTCTTGGCCTTGGTCCAGAATTGTGAATTTGGTTTTGCACAAAACCAACCACACTAGCCTACAAAGCCAGAAAGGGGTGGGCAGGATCGCGTGTGCCACGTGCGTATCACCGTCGGGATGGAGCTCGTACGCCACGTCGAGGGCCACCATTACCACGTAGTCTGGATGCGCCACGTCCAACGCAGTTTTACTGATAAGTGTGATGGTGATGATAGTATATTTTTCATGTACACAGCTTTGATCAACATGTGAGCACTGTTGCTATCGGTAGAACGAAGCAGGGCTGCGAGTTTTTTTGACCCGATATTGTTAGTCGGAAGCATTTTTCTTGAATTGCATAGCTTCTCTGAGCTGTACGGCCAGCTTGTACTTGTACTCAGGAACTGAATGTGGTTGTCACCTAGCTCCAGCAGAAGAAAGCCCATCACCAACATTATATTCACGTTTGCATTTGCTTATCGTCACGGTCGCTTGATGCATCGGTTGCGCCGTCATCGAGGGATCCAGAAGAAGCATCGCTTTGATGTTCAGCAGTAGACGGGAATGCTGTGCTTGGGAAGACGATACTTCTTGTGTAGAACGCATAGAATCGGGCACCGCGAGTGGTGTTTGTCTGAGTGGTTACGTCGAGTCTTCTCGAGATTATAACGGCCAACTTCGGATATAGTTGGTGGACATTCAATGGCGCTATCACTTGCTCGTCGCAATATAAAGAAAACTATTTCTTGACGTATTCGCGCAATGTGTGCGCATTAGCCTCAGACTCCAGACCAAACCAAGTCATGTTCAAGACGTCCTTGTACCTGCGCTCGATGTCTTGGCGATTAGACCTGACCTGCTTGACCCCGAGTTGGAACGGCCAAGTACAGCTGCGGCATTCTCATACTATTTCGTCTTGGAGCCTGTCTTGTACAGGATGATCTGGAAAGTTGCAACACCCATTTTGCATCAGATATGAAAAGTTTAAAAACGGTTGAGGTCAGTCGAAATATTATTTTTTACAGGTAAGATACTCTGTATTGGCGAAAAAAACAACCAGTTGACCAATTTGATCGAAGAATAGAAGCTTAAAGAAGAAAAGTCCTCGTCACCCCCCTTTTGCCATCACTACTGCGTATGGGCTAGCTAGTACGCACAGCGTCACATCTCTTCTAGTCGCCTTCTTGACAACAAAGAAGTGGCTTCAGAGTTGATGCAGAGTCTTGTTTTGCTGTCAATTTAATAAAACGGATTCTTAATGAATTTTGATAGCTTAGTTACTTTACTGTACAAAAGCGATATGCGTGCACCTTCTTAAATCATTATGCATGTTGCCAAGAAAGAGATCTTTGCTGCGCGAATCCTGCACCATTGGCGGACTTCCCTCCCTTGAAATATATTGCGATACATAACGAGGATCAAAGGTCGAGGCGAAGGGGTCCTGATCCGAGTCAGTACCAGTTTTTGGACCTGGCAGTATTACTGGGTGAGGTCATTTTTCATTGGACAGAACAAGTAACCTCAGTACCCAGTAATACCGCCAGGTAGGTAGTGACTGCTGTGATTGGCCAAGACATTTACCATTCGTACTTTCCGCCTCGTGGCTAGAAGAAGAAAGCGGTAAGCTCACGTGTCATGGCGCAATCGGCCGCTTCACGCGCGCTCGTGTACCAACCCCGGCTGTAGCCATACAGGTTAGCCGTCCAACCTGAGATGGGCTAAAAGAGTTCAAGCGAGTGTACATCGCAAAGAAACGAGACCAAATATAGGCGTACTAGCGCACACGGCTTGAATCTGGAAACGAACGCCACCGTGCTAATCGCCTTCAAGAGCTTGAGCGTATAGACGAAAAAATCCAAACCGATGTTCTCAGTCGCGATGTAGCTGTTGTACTGACGGAGACCGAACCAAAACCAACTCCGTTACCGTCATCCACCGAATTCAGCGTTGCCCCAATTGCGTCTCTGATACCTTCACCATCTCGCCATCTCTTGTTCCGATTTTCAGTTGCGGAGGCAATGAATTCTTTTGATTTGATCACTGCGAACATGAACGACAACAAATTCGTGTTCCGTTCGCTCAAACTGAATGGAAAATTGAAGAAGATTGTACTTCGTCCCTTTGACTATTCAAAACGGCTGACGCCAGAGGTACAGGAATGCACATGACTGTGAATATCGACAAAGGCGCCTTTGTGGTTAAGTGTGTGGGCGAACTCGTGTATGATATCACTTTTCGTGCAGACCGAAATTTTTTGAAGTATCCAGCCACGGGAAAGATCCGGCCACAATCAATTTCACTGTCAAATTAATTTTGACCAATCAAAAAATCATCGATTCAAACATTTTTCAAAGCACGGTATAGTCAAACACTGCCTCAACGTCACCATGGCATAATGATGGACCAAAGGGAATGAATGGGCCTGCCTTGCGAAATGCGTGTACGACTGTGAGGGGCGTCACTCGGTGTATAGCTGTCATTGCTCTCTGGAACATTCTCTGTCGTCTGTCCGCTGCGGTTGCAGAGAAAGGATCATTTAAAAGCTCTTGGACATACAATCTGCGCATTTTCTGTTTGAAAGGCACTATGACGCCAAAAATCAAGAGGCTATTCGACACCCGTACATCCTCCAGAGACAAACACAGATGCTGTACATAGATCTTCGAGAGCAGCAACCACACGAGCACTGCGATGGACTCTCAGAGAGTCCAGAATAAGGTCGCACGGTTCCGTCACATCTTACTTCCCTCCAGCAAGGCTCTTTCATTGAACCAGGGTATAGCCTGAACAGAAAATGTAGCTACATGAGACGGAGAGAGCTAGTTCACTCCATCGTCAACATCACCTCCTTGCTGCCCTCTGAACACGAAGTGGGGAGAAAAAATAGTGCCGTCTGCCCGTACAGTAAGTGCGATCGTGTAGCGGTAACTTGCACCAGCACCACTGATTGTGGGTACAACTCTAGCTCCGACATGGTCGACCGTACTGCCGGTACTGACGTGGAAAAATACAGAAGTCAGAAGTCTTGTGCATGTTGTAAAGTGCCGTCGTGAATTGCAGACGCGTGGACGGGTTCATATATGCTTTGGTGAGCAGATCAACAACTTCTTGCGTAAATATGAGCTTCTTGGCTTCGAGGTCGAGCAGTAGGTCCCTTCCTGATTGGGTGATTCGCCGAATTGTGAGGCCATTTCGAGCCATGAAACGATTGTACGAGGACAAACACGCGTCATAGGTACGATTGTTGACAAACTCGGGCATAATTCTCGACAAGGCGATCACAATCACGTCTCTCGTGACGGTGAAGCTGCCACGGCGCAAGTCCTTGATGTATTGCACGATGCCACCTTTAATCGATGCCGTAGGGGAGATACAGCCACTTCTACCAAGGATCGGCTTTCTTCCTTGAGCAGGTCGGTCCACTGACTCAACTGCGGACTGCAGCTTGTGCTTTCGTTTTATCCAATCCTGTAGCGTACTTCTGCGAATGTTCTTCGTTCTGCAAAAGTCGTGCTGAGTGACGCCTCGTGATGATGTGGCATTGCGGGAATGAGAACGCAGATACAAAGAAAGGGCGCCAAGACCATTCAGTTCTGCACGCCAGAGCCAATCGGTTTTTCAACCGTATTTTGTAAATTTGTTTGCGATCTATACTTTTCACCCATTTGTCAGTGATGACTTTTATATGACATCACGGATTGTCAAATAGTTTGTCTTATGCAATCAATGCTCTGTTGCGTCGCGGTGGAGGGTTCTTGGGTAGATTGAATTTATTGCCAGCTCATTGGCAGAGGGCACGCAATGACATATCCGGATGGTCGTGATGGTATCTGCACAGCTCTTGCTTCTACCCTACAGTCAGTCGGATACGAATTGGTCGTGCGGGCATGCCGGTCCGCTGTTATCTTGGGAGTATCAATTGGTAAGTTGCGAGTGGAGCTGCAGCACCATTCATTGCACTCGGCCGGTAAAACAACGAATTAAACGGGGTATAATATATGAGTGGTGTTTAAATTCGGAGGGATGACTATAAAGCGATGTGAAAACTTCCTTTCAGAACTTTTTCACGTGTAGTTACGGGGCAAAGCGATGTATTTAAAACGGAGTGTAAGAAGAACACAAATATAAGACAACCACTACTTGTCGTTCCGCCATATATTTACACTACTATAATGTCCCATCAATTCATATATTTACACTAATATAACCTCTCACCAATTCATTTAAAAGATAAATTGTATTATTGCCGATATATCTTTCAAATGAATTAATGGGAGCTCATTGCCGGCGGTGAAATGTCGGATTTATTACATCCTACTATGATAGACTGCTCTCTTGTCTATTGGAGGTCACAATCACGTGTACTGATTCGTTAATGAGTCTTCTAATCAACTTGGATCTTGGCTTGAGCCAACAGTGATTCGCTCTCTCTGTGGGCGCTCAGCGGACGGACCAGGTCCCTGAAGACGTAGCAACATGCAACGTGAACTACCAGGCTTCGCACGCTCAACCTCGAAGGTACTCCCGTGCGTCAGCGGCCTGCAACTGGACTCTTGGTCTTGATCCAGTGCACTCGTTGCTCAACCTCACCAATGCTTCTCCTTGCTCACTCCAAGCAACCACACACGCTCTTGAGCCTCTTTCGCTCTCACACGTCGTGCACGTCTCTCTTTCTTGATGGCGCTACACCAGACGCATGTCCTGCAATCCCAATGCCGGATTCAAGACTGACGCATGACGCAACGCTGCAGATGCCGCCAGCTCTTCCATCCAGCTCGTCACTCCTTCGACACGTAACACGTGCTGTCCTGCCACTGCAGACACTCTGATCACGACCAAGGTTTCGCTGCTTGCTGTCGCTGCTGGATCCACTGCTGCTGGCACGTTGTCCTTCCAATTCCTTTTCTTGCAGCCCGGCGAACGTCCACGAACGTCCTCTTGGCAGGCTCCGACGCTCTTGGCGCACATTTTCGTTTTACCGGCTCCTTTGACGCGTCCGCTTCACTTACTGCTGTCACCGATGAACCGACTTGGCCCACAGCGCCCACAGCAAGCACACACTCTTCTGCAGCAACCCCTTGCGCACCGGGTTCCGCTGCTACTTCGTCAAGCTCCTTCTTCCTGGTCGCCGGTGCTCTGGACGACCAAAGACACTGCTTCGTTCACTCTCGGCTGCGCTGCTCTCACGTTCCTGAGACTCGCAGTCCCTTCCGTAATCTTCACACCTGCTCTCGACTCAGCAGATTCCGCACCCTCGACACCTGCTCTTAGCTCAGCAGATTCTGTACTGTCTGTGCTTCTTCCATAGATCTTCTGTAGGTTGCTGCCACCACATCCATGGGCCGTTTCCGAGCCCATGAAACTTGTTCAGCCACAGAATCCAATGCCTCCCTCTTCTTTTGTACAAACGCAGCCCGAATACTGGCCGCTTGCTGCACCAATTCAACCACATCGTCAACCTCGCAATCGATCACGATGACGATCGGTGTCGGTCGAACTACCCCAGGCAACTGCTCGATCCTGCGTTACAACCTATCACACTACATTGACAGTGAGGTTTGTCAATGTGCAATCTGATTTTAGTAATTGGTAGAATTACAATCGACAATGCTTGCCGAGTTCGCGTCCAGTTAATTAATCGCGCAGTACATATATTATCCGCACGAAGAGTATCAGCAAAACCCTCTTCGGGCTAGAAGTGTCCATTACCAACAAAAAACGTCTAATTAGTTTTTTTATTTCTAAAAAATTTCCATCCGCTATATTGATTCAAACGGCATTGATCTGCAAACGCCAAGGTTTGGCTGCGGTAACAACATATATTGAGAGTGTGCAATTAATACTGACGACATATACATTTGGAAATCTATCAAAACGTTTGGACACTCGTTCCTCATCGGCATTTCGTATTGCTTCGTCTTCGATGTGACCTTGAAAAATAAGACTTGCAATGTACCGGATAATGCATTTCTTCTTGAAATGAATTTGGACTTTCGTGCAGATGTTATCCATCGAGTAACCAATTCTTTCGCGAGAGCAACGATTGATGGTTGGCCATTCATTCCCGCATTTCATTCGCTCCACAGCTCACGGACACTAATTAACGATCGGCTCACAGCAGGCAAAAAACGAGTTGGCATCATCCATCTACCACGCTGTCAGAGCGTGGAGCTGGTGTACTTTCTTTTACATCGGATACCACTGAATAAGAGCCTTTACATGCTCCGAGCAGAAACGTGAGACCAGAATTAAATACGTGAGTTGCGTAATGACGCAGTTCGTCGATCGCTTTCGTATTGGCTGCGGACGAGCGCTCCATCTGTTTCATTAGCGACTTGCGTTGCGCCTCCAATTTCTTCGATAAAAAAGGCATCCCCAGCTGAAAATTCTTTTCAACAGGATTTTAAATCTTTTATTCGCTGCAAGAGATCAGGCCAAAACTGTTGGAACTTAGGACCAAAAATTTTGTGAGGGGTAATTGACTGGGTTTAGCTGCGAATACAGCATCCTCACGTCATACAGTAGACTTATTCGAAGCTGAATCAACAACTTAAGGAATCCTTGTATTTCCAGATTTTCTCACACCCATCCGCATGAACAATGCGGTGCAGCCGGACATTCGCGTCAGGGAAAATTTGCCGCTGAAGAGATATACGGGTCCACACGCGCACGAGATAGATGGAATAGCATAGATCTCTCGAAGGGTAATAAGATAGACTACGCATTTCCTCACGCGCTTAAGGCGGAATACACCTCTTCACATGTAGCAACAACCCAGCGAACGTGCCTTCTCATCTGGGATACGTCTACATCCACACTTTCCATTTGACGGACGCCTTGTTGTCGGTTGATATACGTTTTTTGTTGAATGACATGCCCAGCATATTAAATACATGTTCACGTGACTTCTTGTGTGTCCTGTACGATATTGACTTCGCTCGGGTTTGACCTATTATTTATATCAAATATACCAATTCCGAGCGAGCCGTCGTAAAGTTGGGAAATGGTTTTATATCCACTTGAGAACGCTGGAAAAATAAAATGCGACTGATCGTAATGATCAAATTTGAGCATCCTTTTTTCGCATGTACACTTCATGTTGTAACTTTCCAAATATGTTCGTTTTTCCATTTGAATCAGCAGAGCAAGTAAGAAGCAATCACAGAATCCTTCGTTATCGAAACCTTAGCTAAACGTATCCGTGAGTTCCAGATCACGAATGGTTTTACCGCGTAGTAAGCCAAAATGCAAAACCATAATACAAGCAAGTCCACGCAAATCATTCAACGCAAATAAAAGCGTCAATTTGACCAAATTGTTGAGTAGATTGATAGGCGTCGAGTAGTGAACCAACACCGCGGTATACTTGCTTCTTGATTTTGGTTGTATGAGCTTGAACGGTCTTTAGCAGCTTCTTTACAGCACTTGTGCTAGGATGCGGATTGCTATTCATGCGCAGACTGAATTACTGGTTACACAAATCGCCAAGAGCATTTACAAGACCGCGCCTTGTAGTGCCACCAATTACCCGATCTCTGTTTTTCCACCACTTCCTACCGATCACTTGTTCGTTTAAGAAGATGGAACTTGTCTCGGTCACTTTGGTACTGTCATCACACGCTGTTGGACTGCACAATGTGGAGAAGCAGAAGAATTGTCAAGGCACGATGCACCAATCTTGGAAGAAATGCAGGCTACAAGGAAGAACTCTACTATGGCACCGGCACTATCCGGCTACAGTGAAGAACTGGCACGATTCATGCTAGGCAAAGCCAGCATAGGTCCAGAACAGGCTAGAAGTAGCTGGTGGGGCGACCTAGGACCTGAAGGGTAACAGAGAAACAATCCCACTCACTTTCATATTTGTATTCGAACCGAGAAGCGCCATACACCAAGACATTGCAATTCTTCTTTGCATGGGTTGTGCTTGCGTTTTGTGCTAACGAGTCGCCCCTTGATTGTGTCATGGATGGGTTTTAGGACGCTTGCATCTATAGTGGCTTGTAGAGCTACACTGCCCTCCTGTTGCGCTGCTCCTGTGGTACAAGGGGCTGCATATATACGAAGCGCCGATGCACTCTTCATTGTGTCGCTGTCGCTTGTCTGGGTTGCTTCCTTCTTGACTTGTGGGCTTTTTGTCGCGATTGATCGAGACGGTGGAATCGCTCTTTCTTTACTATATTTCAATAAATCATGATGATAATATTGGGTCGTGATCCGTAGAAAAGCATCGAATGAGAGCGTTAATATCTGATGCTCTATGGTCATGGGTCTCAGATAGGTCAGGACCCAGGTGTCTTTACTCATTAAATATCACAGAAGGAAACATATGAGTGCGGAAATACTACAGGGTCGCGACTTCTGTCAGCGACGTAAAAAGACGGTTTAAAAAAATATGTACAGTGCCACTTTCTCGGTGCGTATAGCTGAAATCTCGTGTAGATCTCGCTTAAATACGTGAGGTGCTCAGCTAATAATGTATTAATGCATCGTCAATATGCAACAATGGATAGGTGGCAGTGGTATGAGCACGGTGGTCGGGTTTTACTGATAATTGCGGCGCTCTAATGTCAGCTTCCTCTTCTGGATCAACGACGCTCTCAATCAAACGAGAAGTGGTCTCGAATTCCTCTGACAAAGTTTTATCCAAATCTACTAGACTGGAAATATTGTGTTGCAACTGAAAAAAACTGCTGAGGGGTTTTGATCTTGATTTTTTAAATCTTCATTTCTTCTGTAATGACGTGCCATAGCTTCCCATTTTCAGTTGAGAACTTCTGATTCTCTAGCGTTTATTCCGTCACATACGCAAGCCGCAAAACCATTCAGCTTCAGAAACGTTTGCTTTCAATGTTTTATCGACGAGGTCAATTTAATCACTTAAAAAACGCAATCGAAGTTGCTTCTACTTCAACCGAAGTTTCATACTTCAGACTTCCAGGCTGAAATCTACAAATCGACTTGCTTAGCACTTAATCCATCTAGGTTGAAGTGCGATTAGCTTTCAAATCGTTCTGTGGTTTCTACGCTTAAGTGCAAATAGAGCGCCAGCATCCGATAAAACCACTATGTTGTACAGAATAGTAGTAACAAAATCACATGATTTTCATTCTCAAAATCAGCTGCTTGCAACAAAGCTGGCGGATAGTCTCAATTTCTAGTTGTCACATTTGACCGGAATCTTCAAGATAATCATTGAGCGTATTCAAAGCTTTGAGTAGATAAGATCGACGGTATCGGCTCGTACGAACAACTGTAGCATGCTTTTGAAGCAACTCACGCACTTTGTTTTTATACTGTGACTGCTCAATTGAATGTCGGGTCAATTTTTCGGAATTGAAACCAGCCGCTCGAAAAACTATCATCCAAGGGATGAATTAAAAATCATGGGACGCCTCTAATCGATAAATGGGTTCATGAAGTGGCTTTGATAGAACTTTTAACACAATTTTGATTTGAGGAGAAGATACAACACGACCATCCAACATCAAAACAGCTTGGCAGAGCTGGAGAAAGTCAACTGATCCAAAGTAAGGATTTCTGAACCAACCGAGAAATTGGCCATACATAGAAAGTTGTATACCAGCAGAACGGCAAAGACATTATAAGGACAAAGCTTACCACTAACAAAAATATATCGAAGATGCTCATTTCTACTTCGTTTGAGACACTTCTGGCGGCCAATTTCTTGAGCTTTGAATCGAATCCTTTTAATTGACTTGTTGAAACGACTTTGAAAGACCTCCCGCCCTCCTCATATGTATTTTGATCCAAGCACTAATCGTTGCGATCAATTTGAGCAAGATTACTGTTCACTTTTTCGTTCCATTCTGAAATATGGCCTTTGCATCGTCAATCCAAACCATGTCAATGACAGCTTCAAATTTTTTCATGAATCGCTGCAAATTTCCGCTGTGTTCAAACAGAGCACTAAATAATCAAGTCGAAATCACTTTCTTTTCGTTTTGCAGATTATATCAGTGAATCTCTTTATAACGTGAAAAGGGTCTTGTTTCACTGTACGATCTCACCAAAGACATGATGTATCATGTTTCGCACAGAATTTGCATTATCAGTCACAACGACCACGGGCTTCGACGGACAAGTTTCAACTCTGTTTCTTACTGATCCACTAGCGATTTCTGTGTTTCTTTTTGATTTTCAGATCTGGTCAAGCCACGATCAATAATTTGTCCAACCTCGTTTTGAATCAACAACAACAGCCGTAATTCCTTGGAACATATTTTAAGCCATCTTCAGCAAATCGTTTCATATGACTGCAGAATTTCTGGGAGTGATCCGTTCTAATGCATCTCATGATTTTCAATGAATCCATGAGTCGCTGAGCCAAGGATGCATACAGCTCAGTTCGTGTCATCTAGGCACATGTTAAGGACTTAGCATTCGTCACATTGATCATTCATAACTTGTTCGAAAGATTTTGGAGTAGGAATCACTGCCGTTGGTTTGCGGTGACCAACTGATTGCTGATTGCTGAGCAAATGTAAAGAGTAAATCGTAGTATCGCTGCTGTCTTCGCCGTCAAAACAGCTTTTCCGAGGTTGTTCGCTGACATTATTCCATCATGTACAATGTTCAGAGCAGTCTTAGATAGAAATTTTGCTGGTTCAATACGTGCGAGTACGCAGCATCGCACGAGGACCTGTCCGTTCCAGGTAGTCACTACCAACTGAAGAAAATGTTCGATTAGCTTTGCCTGCGCACTTGTACTTCACAAATCCCAACACTGTCTTGTGGCCGAAGTCCTCCACGATTCGTTACTTGTATCCATTTACTGCTGGAATACACATACACTGTGTTTCAATGCGAACCGGCGTTCGATTGGATATGCACTCAGGTACCCAGACAATAAACGGACAAATGAAGAGGGTGGACAACAATTTATTCGTCTGATTTTCTGGATACACTATAGATAGTGGGCATCGGTTCTGCAGCAGAACTTCTTGGACCGGATGAATATACGAGGCTACATCCATCGCAAATATCCTTTGCATCTCTTGGAGTTTTCTATAAGCTCTTTAACCTCATATCTAAAAATGCGGCGGTGGAGCCCGCGGAGCCTATCGGTTCCGTAACCTCCATCACGCCGTTGGATGATCGTGCAGAACCTTTCCGAGATGAGATGAGATGTTAGTTATATTGGTGTGGGCGGATGTTAAATGTCGTGCGAAACTCATTACATGTACTTGGTGGTAAAAACCTATAGGAATCATTGCTATGCTGCTGAAAGGTCTTGCAAACGTGGATGACCGCTGCTGGTTGAGAAGTAGGCGAGTGCCTCATTTTTGGATAGGCTCCATAAACAGGAGTCGGTTCATGGATCGTACTCGACAGTCGCGGTAAGCTTTTATACGGCATTCATCAAGGACTTTTAAAAATCGCAAACAAATTTTGCTGGCTCCATTTCTTGGTCGGTGGCCTGGTACACGAAGTGCATCGCATTCCAGTACATATATTGTGTCTTGGACGTGCATAGAATATAAAATACTGGAATGTAGTATTTCAAGCCACGGTCGTGTACCACCACGATAAGGCATTGATAAGATCCACAACGAAAGAAACCATCGACATATATCTGAATGTCATTGTACTTCAACAAAGGAACTAACTTGGGATGCGCCCAACCAATGAGCCGCTCGAGTTTGTCTGGTTTCTTTTCGTCATAGTAGCAGTGGTGAATTGCACGAAGTTATCATGAATGCCAGGCACATTATTCATTGGAAATGCTCCACTTGATGAAATTGACTACTACCAAATGCTTCAATTGAGTGCGGTATACTCGTCGCTTCACTTGCTCGCTTGATAATCCACACAGAACACAATTCGGATTCACACAATGAAACTAGTCGTAAATCTGGTTCCAAATTGCAGTCGGAGTCAGTTTGTAGTCACTAAGAGTCCTGCTTCTTCCATATCCTTCTGAATACTGTGTCTATGTTGGATAAAATCAGGAGATTGTCGTTCCGACTCACAAAAATGAGATCCAAAAGTGTAGTAGCGCTGTGTCTCGATCAAGAATTTCACTTATGCTCTGCACTATGTCCTTCTATAGATGCTGCATCTATATGAAAGTCGGTACGGTCCTGAGTAATATGTTGTGTATCGACATACGTTAAAAAAACACACTTTCGTTTGAATTGTCGTTATTCTTGTGTATTGGGCTCGTCTTCTTTGTCTTTGGGCTCGAGTTCTTACTTGCAGCAACACACTCACTGCCATTCTGTGGGGTACTTTGCTACTCGTTTGTTGTACTTGTCCGGCTTTTATGGCGAATTTTACCTCGTGGCGAGCCCGTTGGTCCGCTTTTTCTCTTGGTATTTCGCTTCGGAGATCGCATTCGTGTTGGTTGTGGAGTTTATGTTAAAGAAATTGCGTCGGCGTCACGCAGCATACTAACGAAGCTTTCCGTAACTAAGCAAAAGAGCAAACAGATTCATGAGGTACAGCCGAATCGCTTGAAGCTGACGGCGACGGTGGCGAGAAAAATTGCTCATCATTAAATTCGTTCTCCGAACCAGACTCATTAACATAGAATCCGTTCTCGATACAAGCAAGCATCATCGACGCGTCGAGACGGTGACGGTCTATGCTGGCTGGAACCTAGAGACCTTGCAAAAGGCTCGACTGCAAACGTTAAGAATTCTTGAATGGTCCTCGCGGATAGAGAGCGATGGTTTTGCTGCGAAGGGTCGTGTCGATTTTGGGATGGAGGGGTTCTTGACTTAAATCTGACCAACAACGTTCAGACCCAAATCCGACCCATGTGAACTACGTTGACCCAAATCTGACCTTGACCAGAATTGATCCAAATAATAATCTTCCAATGTCGCGACATAGTGTGCTACATGTTGCAGCCTTGAGCGGGTGCTAGGCTTCGAATTAATCGGTCCGGTCAATCCCTGTGACTTGTTGTCTGTGATCGAATACGCCGATATGAGTGGGATTTGAATGATGCTGACAGCGATCCTTCGGTTTGGAAGCTGCACAGAGACTCCTCGCTGCTGGTGTGGTTTCACGCCTGTGGGGATGAACTTTTGTGTCTCGTACCCTCGCAGTTTGTCAAGGAGGGTTATATTCAGGAATCCATGTAGAAGTCTTGTGGTGCTGCAACAACTCTGGATCAAGACGCGACGTGCCACCTGGCTTGTTCGAGTTGGGCAACAGCTCGTTGAGCGCAAGCCTGTACAAGTTGAAGCGAACAGTAGCCGGGCGAAAACCTGCAGCTTGTGATAATGCTCGGAAACGTCACGCATGTTTCACGAATGTTGACTGTCGTCACGAGATTTCACTAATTCGGCAACATTGATGTCCGGATAGCAGTTACGATATAAGTTTATGCAGGAAGATGATATTTAGATAACCATGCAGAAGTCTGGTGATGTAGCAAGAACTCTGGATCAAGATCCAAGGAATACAGTGTTCCCATTTCGTTTTTCATCCGACCGGTATCAACAGAATCCATGATTAGTGCCGTAACTCCAGTGGTTCTTGTCCGTAATCTTCGCCGGATCTGATTGGTTGCTCAGTCTAAAGATAAACGCAAAGCCAGTACTTTTGCCAAGTCAACATACTCCCTCAACTGATCGGGCGTTCCTATCCAGCTGCTCTACCGCAGGATTGCTTCGACGCCGGCCGTCCTTTCTCGACCTCCACACGGACTTAGAGTTCTACCTCCAACGTGGAGAGTTAGTTACTAGACAAGAATTCAAGTAACACGCCTACGGGACGATTCGATAAGGTTGTCTAAGACCACATGGGAAGTCCACTGGTCTATACATTGTTGGTCCCACACTCCATTTGCACAATTTCCGAAGTCCATTGGTCATCGCGATCAATGCTCAATGCATCGAAGTCGACAGACAGAACTCATGAATTTACTGATTAGCTTCAAATCTTCAAGAATATCAAGGAGTTGAAGTTCAATCGATCTGAACACTAATCACCGTGTACTGAGTTTACGGTTCAAATCGACTCCTGCACTGCCCTGTAGGTCCGAGTAAACAATTCCTCACTCTACATTTATCCAACGCCCACAAGACCACTCGAATCTCCTCTCGCTTGCTTCGGATACAATGCGCTGGACGGGATCGTTGCTACTGGGAGCGGCCGCCATTCTTTCGGAGGTCTACGCCTCAGGATCTTCGTCTTTTGATGCGCTGAAGTGCTTCCCCGACAACTTCGTTTTTGGCTCTGCGACAGCGTCGTACCAAGTCGAAGGTGGCGTCAAGGACACCGGTCGAACCCCTAGCATCTGGGACGACTTCTGCCGCGAGAAGTCAGGCCTCGAGTGCTCCAACGTGGCTGACGACTTCCTGCATCGCTACAAGGGTGATATCGACGTTATGAACGATGCAGGATTTCAGTCCTTCCGCTTCTCCGTCTCGTGGTCCCGCGTCATGAACTACAACGCGACTTCCAAGCAAATGGAGCGGAATCAACCAGGTATTGACTTTTACCACGACATGATCGACGAGCTACTGAGCCACAACATGGTGCCGATTCTGACACTGTACCACTGGGATCTGCCGCGTGAGCTGCACACTATGTACTCACCCTCAGGCTGGTTGAATCCTGGCATTGTGGACCACTTTGTCACCTATTCCAAGCTCATGTTCGAGGAGTTCGGAAGTAAAGTGGAGTACTGGTCGACATTCAACGAGCCGTGGACGTTCGCGACAAGTGGCTACGGTTCTGGTTCGCATGCACCTGGCCTCACCAACTCGACCACTAATACGTATATCGTGGGGCACAACCTTCTTAACGCCCACGCCAAGTCGGTGGGTCTTTTCCGTGAGCTCAAGAAGAGCGAGATCATCCGCTCGGACGCGCGCATTGGTATCGTTCTGGTAATTGACTACGCGTACCCGCTGGACAGCAGCAACGCTAAGGACGTCGAGGCAGCTGAGCGTCGTGTCGAGTTCATGCTTGGCTGGTTTCTGCAGCCGATCGTGTCAGGTGACTACCCGGCCGTCATGCGTCAGATCGCTGGTGATCGCCTTCCAACGTTTACAACGGAAGAGTCGGCGCAGCTCAAGGGCTCCTACGATCTGCTCATGCTTAATCACTATGGATCCCACGCTGTAACGGACTGCGACTCGGCTACTTCGGCCACCAACTGCTCCAAGCTCAGTCTTGGCTGGAATCGAGACCAAGGCATCGATAATTCTCACACAATCGACGGAGCGCGGCCCTCGAGTAAGAACGAGGCTGGAGAGTACATCTGCACGTGGTTCTCGGCCTACCCGCCAGGCTACCTGGAGGCAATCAAGTGGATGCACAAGCATGACCCGAGCGCTGACATTCTGCTCACAGAGAACGGCTGGTGCGGCAACGAAGACATTGAGAACGAGGATCAGTTGTGGTACTACCAGAGCTATCTCGACCAAGTCCACACCGCCATCACGGAGGAGGACATCCCGATTATTGGGTACACGGCTTGGTCCCTTATGGACAACTATGAGTGGGGGTCGTTCGAACCCCGCTTTGGTCTCTACTTCGTCAACTTCACGTCTCAGATTGGCGACCAGGACTACTACACGCCCAAGCCGAGCGATTTAAAGCGCATCCCGCGTTTGGCTGCTAGATGGCTCTCTCAGGTCGCCAAGACCAAATGCCTGCACATGGACTTCAACAACACTGACATCGCGCTTAACAGCACTGTGCAGGTGTCATGCCCCCTCTAACGGTGGAGGTGATCAATGTGCGGCGCTTCATTGACTGCCAACCAGCGTGTTAAACGCAGATAGAGTACAGCAACTAAATCGCTTTTAGTATACCCTTCCGGATGAGACTCTATATTCCCGTCTTCCGAATTCGCTGTTGAGGAGAATCACCTACTCGGCATACAGTCGATGTTGTCTGTCAGCACTGGTATGGACTCTAAGGACGCGAGAGGTTTGAAGTACGATAGATCCGTCGTCCAGATAGCTCACGGTTCTGTTGGCGACAGTGCCTGTGGACGTCCACGCGAACTTGATGTGGGCCTTTCCGACCAATCTGTGCGTCATCTGTAGTACAAATACTGAACTGCGCATTCTTGGCAGGCGCTACGAATCTCTTTTCGATGCATGTTGCAAAATAGAATCTCTCTAAGCTGCGTGCTGCCACAGTCAGGTTCCTTATGGCATGGACAAGAGACTTCTGGCCCTTGGATTGACCATCAGCGGATTTCGATCTGTCCCCAGAGACAGACTGGCCTTGGAGAATTACTTTAAATTCAGTCCCAAACATAGCCATCAATATAGAGCCAGCTATCCTGCTTCTATACTGTGAATTGTGGAGGTGTGTCGATCGATTAAATCCATTCGTCAACAATCTTGTTGTTCAGCATTGCGCATGCTGTCACGATTGTTTTCATAGCATCTGCAGACCATAGCCTGAATGGCGTAGCTAACATAGGCCAGCGAGCCTGCAATGCTTTAAAGTAACGTATCCTTTCGGCATGCTGGCAGCAAATTGTTTTTGTTTTTTGTCCATGGTTTTTTTGATAGAATTGACAAACATAGGCCCATTCGGGTCAATCCCGTCTGCAAGAAAGTATCCCATTTTGTAGCAATGGTATAAATCGAAACGAATTCCACAGGCAACTAGACCAGATGCGCCCTTTAGTCATATGCACCATTGATATATTATACGCGACTTGTGACATGGAGCTTCACCACACAACAGCCGATCAGATACTGGAGGTTAATCCAGCATTTTTATATCATTCAGAGATTCTGAGCTATCAAAGTGCCATATTCGTAGGTGCTAGTCAGCCCAGGCTTCTAAAACAACTACCTTTGTAGGATAATTTGGAATTGTCTGTGTCGGATGTCATCCATCTATCGTATATTCATAGAATCACTTTGCTTATAGAATAAAAGTTGGCTTTCCAGATGATGTTGCTCCGAACTGTCCAGATCTTGAGCTTTCTCAAACAAGCCCTACAACCACTCTACACACCATTTCAACCGTCACTACTATTCTACCACGCGATGCTCGACGGAACAAGAACGCGGTCGGTATTGGTCATGGCTGCTTCCAGCAGCACGTTTTCCAGAGCAGAGAAGTATCCGGAAACGTTCCGACTCAGCGCTTTCATGCCCACGACCTTGAGCATTTCAAGCT
>JAADVW010000631.1:0-19793 GCA_023335875.1 Elongisporangium prolatum | reverse complement strand
CACAGCCACTCACCTGGCGGCAATTCTAGACGCAAGCCCTTCAAGGAGCTCCAAGATTGCGCCGCAAGTGCCTCCAGCGCGCTGCTGCGCGTTCGTTCAGCAGCGACGACCGTAGTCCATGTGCCTTGAGGCTCAGCTGCAGCTTGCCGCGGCATACGTACTCGATCACGATCACGGACCTTCGATTGATGCCCTTCTTCTCCGCGTTGTTGATGACTGGAGTGGCAATCAAACGTTTGTTTGTTTTCAGTGGGTTCCGGAATGAATTTGATTGGCTGCTGTGATTCTCCATACAAACATGCAGTCAATAAAACACACTTTCCGAGAAACCCTATTGTCTATCGTTGCTGCCCACTATGAAGAACAGGCACGTTTCCGTGAGGGATCTGAGATTTTTTTTCTTACAGACTAGATATTCTTCAGATTAATAAGCAGGTCACTGATTCTGAGATTTTCAAATCTGGTCGGATGCGTTCTTGGAGATCAAATGTAGCCACTGTACCGTGGTCCAGCAACGCCAACGCCAGTTGGATCTCGACATGTCGGCTCATTATCACGAAGATACTAGACCAACGAGTATCATTCTTCATGACCGGAGCGAGGTCGCTCACACGAAGTAGGATAGCGTGCCCCTTGATAGTGCCGAGTCGTATCATGAGGACATGGACCAACAGTTGTCGCCCACCATGAAATCAACACGCTCCCATGACTGATTGAAACACGAGAGCGTGTCCGCGATGAGATCGAGCGCTCAGATCGTTCTCGTTATTCATTGGACAAAATGTGAGCAAAACCAAACGACGCGTGTGGCACTCGAGGGCATGCCAGGATCGTTGATCACAGCGAAAATCCCTACGTGATGGGGACCGTTACTGGTCCACCCATCAAGGACGATACCAATAGCCGTCGGCAGCACGTCCTTGATGACCTCAACGACATGCTCGCTGACACGGTCGAAGTAGTGCCTGGATGTTTCGACACTCAGACGCGACAGCTTGTAGCAGAGGCGCACGAGCAGCCGCTCACAGCAGGATAGTGCGCACTCTCCATCACGATCCACTCAACACAGCGATAGATATCACTGGTGCGCTGGTCGATCAGTCGCAGCAACAACATGTTGGGATCGCGAAGCGCAGCGGCGGCCTCGTCCTCGTAGGCAGAATGGAATAGCTTGAGGTGATTGACGACTTTTGAGAAGCCTTTGGTGGCCTTGATCGTCTTGAAGCAAGAGTTGCACTTGTAGAGACCTGGGGGCTCTGAGGTGATGCGTTGGCGATGGTCATGATGAATTCAAGGATGAAATGAGAATGAAAGCACTTGTGGAACGAGTGAGATGACCGCAGTGCACGACGGAAGGCATGCACACAGCACACGAATGGCCACAGAGGCCCAAGCAAGTTGGATGGTCCCGAAGGTGTCCAAGATCGAGTTTAATTGCAAAAAAATGATCTGTGGCTGTGCAATTAATAATTCCGATTACAGAATTGGAATGCATTTTATAGTCAATCCCTAATACTGTTTATTGCCCCTCGTCTGATCAGCGTTGAAGGAGTGACAGTAATTGAGACCAAGAACCTGATCAACTCAGTGATCCAGAGTAAGCTACTTCGAAGCATTGCCGCTTACCTCGTTGAGGTGACTTGCAAACATAAATCATGGAATGGGCTCGTGAAGAAGCTCGAGCGCTGGATGATGAAGTCACAATCGGAGTGGGCATTGCCAAGATAGGCAGACATGTGCTCGTGCTTGAAAACGATCGGGATTCGCAAGGAGTCGATTTTCATTTTCTGGAAATCCTACCATCGTCACCTTTCGGCTGGGATCCCTGTACCATGGAATGACGAATCTAGATCAACTCAAAACGACAACATCGTGATCGATCTAACAGCATTGCTTACTGCTACTTCAAGTATTAACCAATTGGAACCACCCAGACAAGTCTCAAGACGAGCACGGCAGTTGGCACCACAAACGCCACCCATTTCTCAATGATTCAGCAAGGGCGATGCTTCCCACGGAAAATCAGCTATAATTAGGCGTGTTCGTGAGATTTGAGCAATTTGCATGAATCGTGTTGGTCCACAGCGCTTGGCCAATGGACTTAGAAGGCTACGACACGATCTCGTTTCTCGGCAGCGGGCAATACGGCGATGTGTTCCTAGTTCGACGCAAGTGTGATCAGCGGCTGTTCGCAGCCAAGGCCTCGAATAACTTCCATGCTTCAGCAGCGCCGAGTGTGTTGGCGCAGGTTAAGCGGGAAGCTGAGTTGATACAGCGGCTTCACCATGTCAACATCATCCAGTGTGTGGACATTGTGGAGAAAGACCGACAGCTTGTTATCATCATGGAATACGCCAGTGGCGGAGATCTGGATGCATATCTGCGTTCTTCTAGGGCCAAGTAAGTACTGGAAATGGGTTTGCAGTATAAAATAACCAATCTATTGTCGACCATTCAGAGGTGCTGAACTCAGTGAGCAGGAAATCGTGCGAATCTTCATACAGATCGCATTAGCGCTGTCCTATCTTCACGAGCACCATATCTTGCACAGGTTTTTCAATTCGTGCTTGCTGCTGATGTCTCTGCTTGTACGAAATAATTGATATAACTGATATGGCATGCTTTCGAACAGAGATATAAAGCCAAAGGTGCGTGACAAGCAATGTTTGCGGTCTTGGCTGTGTTTCTAGCTTAGCAGTACTATACTCACAGAATCTCTTGCTGGACGAGTGTGGGATCATCAAGCTCAGCGACTTTGGTGTTTCGCGCGTTCTTTCCGATACTGTGGACGTCGCTCAGTCCTTGATCGGCACGCCCAACTACATGTATGAGGCTTTTGGTAGACTGCGTATTGCAAGTGAAAATATGCTCATGCACTGAACCAGGTCACCTGAAGTGCTGGATGGTGTATCGTACAATGAGAAGAGCGATGTTTGGAGTCTTGGTTGCGTATTGTACGAACTTGCGTCGTCTGCTCCGCCATTCAATGGCAAGGCACTCGGAGCAGTCGTGCATCAGATTGTTCACAATGAGCCAGCTCCACTTCCAACTCGATTCTCGAGACCTTTCCAGGAGTTAGTTCTGGCGATGCTTTCTAAGAATCCAGCGGTACAGTAATGCTCAGCTGACCCATTGCAAGGCAATGCTCTTTCTAAAGCTCGTTATATGATGATCAGAACCGTCCCGACGTGAAAACGGTACTCAAAAGCGAGCTCGTTCATGAACATTTGCTTCAATTGGCTAGCGTCGCCACTTTCCAGCAGCCAAAGATGCTGCTTGATCGGCTTAAATACACGGCTGCTTCCGGTTATGACCCAAAAAGAGAAGCATCGTCGCAGCCACAGGTTCCAATAGTAAATACTGAGAGAGCGCAGACACCCTCACGGTCGATGGAAGGCATTCAGCTACAGCAGCAGGACGCTCTGCGCCAGATCTTCTTTGAAAATCAGGTATTGCATTCTTCTTCGCTATGATCGAGCGTCTACGAACCTTTAAAATATTGTATTTGAACACTTTATGTAGGCAGCAGCAAGGCGAAATAAGGAGCGAGTTGATGAGGAAAACGCTCGACCGTCTGTGCTCATCGATATATCAGCGAATGAAGTCCAGTTTCGGCGTCAGCTGAGATCTAAACGATCGGAAGTCGGTGCAGAAATCATTCGTGGATCACAGGAGCATAATCACTGGGACTTGGCTCGTCAATGTTTCTTGGAGAATGCTCAAGCTGCGAAGTTGAACAAACAACGAGCCTTAGAAGATATGAAAAGCGATCTCGAGACCGCTTTGATCCATGCAGGAGAGCCTTGCAGTCCTGCTTCAGCTCCTCTGCATCATTTTTACAATCCTCCTCCGGTCTCTGCAGCAACTCCCGCATCACAAAAACAACAATCGTAAGTAAGGATTCAGTATCGTACTGAATGAACCTTATCTGAATGCTGCTATTCTGTGATCTAGGAACGCATTTGAAGAAATCCTTGAGCAAGAGCGGCGTCGAATCCGTCTTGAGACCAAGGCTCTTCACGAGCAAATGCGCGCTCTTCAAAGCAATGACACCGCAGTATTGGACCAAAACGACGCACTCATCGTCTGACACACAAGTCAAAGCCACTGATTGATGACTCGAATTTCCATTCAAAGCGGGTCTTTTTCGTCATTTCTTTTTGTTCTCTATGTCCTGACTATGAGAGTACAACTTTGCTCTTACGACTCGTCAGCTCTTTTTTAGGCTTGCAGTACCTTCGCTCTCGGCTCTTGCGGTCACCCAGGCTCGGAGCTTCCCAACTGTAGATACTGACTGCTCCTTACTGAATTAGAGCGCCTGGATGCACCATCCGAATCAAGCACGACTATGGTTAGAAATCGAGCTTCTCCGCTACAAGCATAGCCTAGCTTCTCTTTCTACAAGAGTGCGCATTAGCTTCGAGCACCAAAGGAGTGGCTCATTGAGTGACTGGCTCGTAAGAAAACATAGGGCAGTAAGTTAAACACATTCTCGTATGAACATAGAGAGCATTCAGGTATGCTACGGATTTAAGTCTGTGCTCTAAACGAGTAATTTCACCAAGCGAGTGGTTGTGGGAATAGTTGATCCATCTCTAGTGTGCCATAGACAACGATATTTCCATTGGAACACTGAACCTTCCGCCCATTGTTGGGTCCGTAATGGTCCTTCAATTGTCTATGCCAACTGTCTGTAAAACCGGACCTATTCGGTCTGGCAGGATCGAGTGTACATCTGCATATCCTTTTGCGGTCTTTTTAACCGTAGGATGTCCGCACCGGTCCGGTTGCGTGCGCCTGGCGTCCCGCGTTGTTCCTCAAGTGGGCCAGAAAACCGCCCCCAAAGGCAAAAACCCAAAGCAACAGGCAGGCGGACGGACCTCCCGCCACCCCTCTCTCCTCTCTCCGACGACCGCAAGCCATGACCCGCGAGGACAACGACGACGACTTCGTGACGAAGACTGCCGGCAAGCACCGCAAGAAGAACGCGGCCCTGGTGGCCGTTTCAGCCGATCCAAAAAGCACTGACACAGGCGCCGAGGGCATCTCACTGCGACCGCGCACTATGTTCTCCATGAAAGGCAGAGGCCGCACCGAGACCGAAGGCTCCGCCTACCGGCCGCAGTGGTCCAAGGACGGTGAAGGATTCGTCTCAGCCAAAGAATCAGACTCGCGCAAAGACGGCAGCAGCGAGGCGAGCCGGCGCAGCAGCAAGAACAAAGGTATTGTGACCATGAGTGCATTGGAGCGTGACCAGTTGGCTGATGCGTATTGCGTGTGGCTGCAGTTCTCCGCTATTCAAAGGAAGAGTTGCTTGCATTGCATGTGCCCAACACTGAGGCGCCAACGTTTCCGCCTGAGACCGTCGTGGCGTCCGAACACCCGCTGCCGCCTGTCAGCACGTTGCCGTTCGACTACGAAGAGATCTACAAGCAGTGGGCGCTTAACCGCAATCGGGGCCGTGGCCGCGGACGAGGCAATGCCAATGGCAATACCACGAACAACCAGGCAGCAGGTGGCGAATCCTCGGATCGCACACGATCGGACAGCAAACGGGAAGACGCGAAACCCGCCAAGGTACGAATCACACATTGCTGCGCTTATCTGTATGACGAAGCTCGGATTGTTTTCACTGTTGCAATTTGCAGAAAGAAGACGAACAGGAAGGCGAGAATACCTGGCGACGTGGAGCTCGAGTGGCTGCGCAGTCAAACAGTCGGGACGATGTGTGGGACGAGGTTGGCGACTTTGGAAGCGACGACAAGAATGAAATGGTGCGTGATTAAATGGCAATAGCATGTTAATCCAGTAGTTGAATGACTCTGCCTCCAGGATTTATCGAGTATGGCTGAAGCAGCTGAACGATTCCGTCGGGAGATGGACGCTATGCGCGAACAATTGAAAGAACCAGTTGTGGATTTGGTACGTGCAATTCTGGCTTCATCGCGATTTTTTCTCGCAGCAATTGACTGGTTGGTGGTCGATCGTAGGAACAAGCAAAAGATAACTTGGATGCGTTCGACCAAAAGCTGGAAGAAGCCGCTGCGGCTGACCAATTTGAAGATAGTGATGAAGAAGTGCAGTGGGATGATCCAGTTCCTGGCGATGACTCTTTGACGTTTGGGCAAGAACCGCTTGTGGAGCCTTCTTCATCCAACGGACGTGAAATTGAATCGCCGATGCAGCAGCAATATCCAGTGGAAGAAAAGGGATTCGCCTTGCTTGGTCTTATGGGTAGCTCGTTGCCTCCGATGGCAGTCGAAGTGAAGGATGAATGGTTTTACTTGGATCCTCAAGGCTCTCAGCAGGGACCGTTCAAGAGTGTCGAGATGCGCGAATGGTTTGAAGCAGGCTACTTTAAACCTCATCTTCCAATTCGATTTGGTCGGGAAGGAACCTTTACCCCGCTTGCCAATCAATTTTCACAAGGCCAAGTGCCGTTTGCTGGCCCCCCACCAGTGAACCAAAATATTGGACTGGCCGATGCGATGAGAACGGAGCAGGAACGACTTTTGGCTTTGCAACATGAGCAACATCAGCGACAGCAGATGCTTCAGCTCCAGCAGCAACAGGAACATCAACGATTACAACAACTGGACCGGGAGGAAAAGATTCGAATGGAAATGCAACGATTGGAGATCGCTCGACAGCAGCAAACTCATTTGTTCCAACAGCAGCAGATGCTTCATCAACAACAACAGCGGCAACAACAACAACAGCATATGCTGTTGCAGCAGCAGAGTGCATGGCAGCGTAGTCAGCGTGAAGGTATTATGAGTGCTCTCGGAATCTTTGGTGGTAACCAAGACGTTGCAGCGCCAGCTCCCAGCAATAATTTCCAGCAGCCTGAAATGCAGATCCAGTTTCAGTCTGAATTTCGAACTCGCCATCATATGGAAGCACAAGATGCTGGTCTCAGAGATCAAAATCAGGGAATTATGGGTAGAGACAGCGACAACATGTGGCCTCAAGCTTCGATGCAGCAAATGCCTCTCGCAAGCGAAATGATTAATCAACAGCAACCGGTACCTGAGCGAATGGCTTCTAGTGGTCCAAGCTTTGATGCTTGGGGTGGATCAACAGCCGAATCAGAGGAATCATTTTTACTCCGAGCAATTGAGAGTGAGGACAAGCGACGAACAGCGAACGAAGAGAGTAATGTTTCACGCGACCAAGTCCAGTCTATCATTTCTTCTGAAAGCAGTGCAGCCACGTCTCGTACAGAGTCAGCTCATACGTCACCTGCGAAGCAAGCCACACAAGCGCCTCAAAAGTCACCTGAGAAGAAGAGCAAGGTGTCATCTGTGAGGAGTGTGCAAAAGAGTGATAGTACGACAAAGAAGGACAGTCCGTGGGTGACTGGAGCGGCTGCTACCAAATCTCTGAAAGATATTCAACATGAAGAGCAGCGTGCTCTTCGTAAGCAAATGGAGGAACAATCGAGCACTGCAGACCTCGCACACATGGGTGCGCAGCTGAAAATGATGCTTGGTGTCGACTCCATGGCTGGTCATGAAGGTGGGACTTCACCTGCACCTGCACCTGGTGCTCTGACTCCTGCCTCTGCGACTGCCTCAACATCTACGGCTGCATCTGCGCCTTCGCCGAGCCCGTGGGGTGCTTCTGCTAGTGTACCCCAAGCTTCGCAGACAAGCAAGCAGTCTCTACGTGATATTCTCGCTGAAGAGGAGCGACTAGCTCAAGAACGTGCGAAGCAAGTGACACGAGCTGCGCCTACGAGCTCCCACTGGATGAATGTTGTCGCAGGTAACACTGTCGTTCCAGCCGTTCCAAAGCCGTCGACTCGTGTGTTGGGTCCTGTTCCTACGTCAGTGCTGAAGAGCCGACAACAAGTGCGTACTGCAAATGGCGCGGACGCGGCTGCTAAAAAAACCGCGAATGCGAGTACGCCGAGCAAGGCTGAGAGCGACGCGTCGTTTTGGAACTTTGGAGTTGCAGGCAAGAGTGACAGCTCGACACCTAACGTCTCGGTTAGCAACGCGTTTGGGTCAAGCTCGGTGTCCTCGGAATTGATGAGTTGGTGTGCAAAGCAACTGAAGGCCATCGGTGGTCGTGAAGATTTGACGTTGATGGAGTATTGTGCGTCCCTGGAAGACCCAGGAGAGATTCGTGAGTACCTGGCTGCGTATTTGGGCTCGACGCCTCGTGTGTCTGCGTTCGCAACAGAATTTATCCAGCGCAAGAAGAGTGGCTCCTCCACCAAGAAATCGCCCAGCGGTAAGGCGAGTCCCATGAACGTGCAAGTTCTTTCCAATGTGGAGGATGATGCTGGTAAAAAACGTGGCAAGCGACGCTCCAAGGGCCAGAAGATCGATCCTTCACTTCTCAACTACTCGGTCGGCAATTAAATGATTCATCTCTCGACCAGCCAATCAGTCACTCTTGGAGAGACTGAGCTTGGTCCAGCGTGAGACGAAGCAAAGACTTGGCCAACAGCGCTCTTGGTGTGAGTCCGTCCATTGTGGCATTCGTAGTTGTGGATGAAGAAGATAGCATACGCGGGGCGATTTAGTCTCCAAGTCGACTAAATCAAAACCGGATACTACGTAGGGGTTAAGTCATTCTATTAGTTGGTTGAGATCGAAAAACCTCGTTTTCCAGGTTTTTATGATAGTCGTCGGGTGGGTCCGTTGGTGTCTTTGGGTTGCTTTCTCTCAGTACGAGAAGATGGCGGAGGAGATGAAGACCGATAGCGTGGCAGATGGTGCTCTGGCGGCGCCCAGCGCCTCCGAGGAGAAGCGCTTTGAGATCAAGAAGTGGAACGCTGTGGCGCTCTGGTCCTGGGGTACGTCTCTGTGGCTTGTCCAGCGGTTAAAGCCATCAACGCAGCTTTAAAGAGCTCTCGAGACCAGCGAATTGCATGTAGATGAGGGAGCTGACTGTATCTTTGGCTTTGTAGACATCGTGGTGGACAACTGCGCCATCTGCCGCAATCATATCATGGACCTGTGCATTGAATGCCAGGCCAACCAGGCCTCGGCCACCAGTGAGGAGTGTACAGTAGCCTGGGGTGTCTGCAGTACGTGTCATAAATGCAGATTTCTTGTGGCGCACACATTGCTGACGATCTATTGCTGCTATGTAGACCACGCCTTCCACTTCCACTGCATCTCTCGATGGCTCAAGACGCGTCAGGTGTGTCCGCTGGACAACCGCGAGTGGGAGTTCCAGAAGTACGGCAGATAAGCTCCACGCATTAGCATCAACAAGGGAAGGAGAAGGAAGGCGCCAGGTCGTCTCTCGCCATTGGACAACAGTGGCTAGCGAGGTAATCGAATGGTTTTCGTGGTTAATGCATGCAGAAAAAATGACAAAACTACAGAAACAAGTTGTCTCAAACGCTCACTCAGGTCCACATAGACAGCACGTCCATGACCACGAAGCCTGAAGCAAGAGCGCAGCACTTGGCTACAAGATGCTTGCGGTTCTGGAGCTCCTCTGGGATGATCTCCATCACGGCGACGAATAGGAACGTCCCACCAGCCAAAGCGGTGCAGATGCCGCTGGCTGCAGAGTCCCCAGAAGCCTGCGAGAAGCCAGTCATGAGCCATCCAAGCTGAATACCGAGAGGCGTCATGATGGAGAAAATGCCGATGGACAGCAGGAACCGTTGTCTTGGAACTCCATGATGCAGCAGCTCTAGCGCCAGAGCAAATGCAGCGAGTGACTTGTGCGCTAGGATGGCCACGAGGATGTCCCAGGCCTGACGGCCCGAGGCGCCAATGCCGATGCCTTCCATGAGCGAGTGGAAGGAAAGCGCTATGAACACTGCAAACGCCAACAGCGGTTTGGCGTCCATGATGCCGTGGATATGAGCGTGCGTGACCTCCATGTCAACGCAGGCTTCCTCATGAGACTTCTTAGTCGATACGGCTCCGTATCCTGGCAGCACTTGAGCGTGGGAATGGTCATAGTGGTGCGCTTGGCCACTCTCCTCAAGAACTGCAATCTCGTCTTGGTGATGATGGTGGCTGTGAGGGTTCTTGGTCGAGTTTACCACCAGTGGCGTACGCTCGTGAAGACAGCCTTTGTCTTGGCCGTAGTGTCGTTGCAAACTGTGCGCCAGCACTTCCATCAACAGCACGAGCAGGAACCCGCAGCCGTAGAAGAAGTTGGACCACTGGAAGCACTTGGGTCCGTCGTCTTCGTCTGCTACTTGGCAACCAGTCCATCGCGCCAGCGCGTCGTTCTCCTGTGCGTCGGGAAGCAGATGCATACACGAGCCGGAGAGGAAGACTCCGGCCGCAAACATGTTGAGCGCACTTGTTGTGGGTCCGCCGTGCGTTCGCAGACCGATCAGCAGTGGCGTGATGCCACCCAGCAACGCCATGAGCCAGATCACCCACGCAGAAAGCAGCTTGAAGCGCGCAGTGTCGTCCATCCTCGGTCAATTGATTGCTGAAATGACCTCTCAAGAGTTCGTTGGCGTTTGTCCGACGGCGGAGAGCGTGCCTTTCACCTGTGAAAACCGATCCCATTGGGATGTACAGTACGGGAATGCTCACTGCTATTTAAAAGGCGGGGCGACATGGGCGCCAATGGTTGGTTGGTCCATGCGCCATGCCTGGCATTGATGAGGAACTCACTGGTATCTGCTATGCCGCTTCAGGCTCGCGTGCATTCAGTCGACGAGTGACGCAGCAGCTACCAGACAAAGCAGCCGTGAAGAAGATCAAGATCGTGCTTGTTGGGGACAGCCAAGTGGGCAAGACACGTCTCTTCTATGGGCTCTTGAGTCGACCTATGCCGACAGAAGACGTCCCGACCACAGCAGGTACGAACTGCGTGGATCTCACACTGATACGATGGGAGGAAGAGAAGTGATTTGATTATGACATGCAGCAAACATTGGCGCTAAGCTAGTTCATCTAGAAAACGAAGCGCCGGTGCTCGTAGAGGTAAATGGTTCAATCCCAGTGCTGTGCTGAGTAGCTGCTGGTGACTGACTGGGGTGGGTGCGGTAAATGCAGCTTTGGGACGTGCCACATCACGCGTACACAGGCAGCAACATGCAAAAGCAATACTTTAGTAATGTCCAGACCTGTGTGTTGGTCTTTAGTGCCTCAAAACCAGGGTCCTGGTGCACTCTGCTGCGGTATCTTGAAGCCATGAATTGGTCCCGAGATGCCAACGACCGCGTTCCGTTGTTCGTATACGAATCCAAAGACGAGAACGACAGCCCAGCACCAAACCCTTTGTCAGAAGAGCCTGCGGATGGCATTAGTGATGCATCACAAGACGAGCACCAAGCGCAGCAATGGGCCAGTGCCCATGCAGTCATGTTCCTCCGCGGCCTTTCACATGCAGAACTCCTGAAAACCGTACTTTGCTCATTGTCCACGGTACAGTCGGCTTCCACCTCTGTAAGCTAATATCTAATGTAGTTACGATGAATCCATGTGTACAGTACCCGCATTCCTGTCGTTTGAAACCTCTTACTTACCATTCGATCTCATTTCAGCCATTGGATCCAATTCCACAGGTCGACCTTGCTGTGGCTACTCACTTTCCTCAAAGAGTCTCTCTCCCTAATGGACGTCGCGCCGCCACCTCTGGAGCTCAAGCAGCACGGCCGCTCGGCCACCAAGCTCAAACACAAGAGCAAGAACAAGCGGACGCAGAGCTCAACGCAGAGCCCGTCGTCCGCTGGTGGTGCGCACGAGACTGGCTCGTCCCCATCCGCCTCAACTGCCAACCGGAAAGCTCACGGCCGATCGGCGCCCAAGCACTCGGCCGAAGACGCTCTGCGTGAACTGCTGTCCGGCAAGATCGCGGAGCTGGAAGTCGGCGGAGAGGAAAATCTGGAGACGCCCATTGATCTCTCGGGCATCTTCCAGGACGCCAAGCTCTGCGAAGACGCGCTGACGGCGCGCGATGCTGTGCTGAACGACGAAGCGCTCTCTGTGGAGGACAAGCTGGCAGCGCTTACGACGCAGATCACCAAGCAGGTGAGATTGAATGAGAGCGTCTGGAACAGTGCGGTTGTCTGATCACTGTGGCCGCAGAGTGAAAGCATGGGCTTGCTGCAGAAGAAGATTGGCGAGATGAATGCCAAGTGCATTCTGCTGCGTCAGCGCAAACAGGCTGGTGAGTAGGTTGTGCTGCAAACGCGTACGGAATTATGTCTTGTCTTAACGCTTCATGATCAGTGAGTACGGAGTTGAGCAAGACGCACGGAGCCAAGAACAAACTGGAGAAGCTCTGCCGTGAGCTGCAGAAGCAGAACAAGCTCATTGTGGTCAGTATGCTTTGTCGGATCTTGACGCATGGCCAGTGTACTGATATTCTCTTCTGTGGTCGCTAGTCTGAAAGCCGCCGAATCGCTGACGAAGAAGACCAGAAACGGTAATGACCAGATCTTCATCTATACAACCAAGACGTGAAGGAGTCTCATGGCGTCTCTCCACAATGCAGGCGTGAGCTGTCGTCTCAGTTCCAGAAGACTATTGAAGAAGTGAGCGCGAAGATGGATCAGCAGGGCAAGGACTATGTGGCTTCGCTTCGTGAGAATGAAAAGTAAGCCAAGCTTCGCGTGATTATCTAACAGTTTACATACTAATGGGGTGAATTCTGTGGCAGTCTACAGCAAAAGCTCAAGGGATTTCTGGAGCAATATGCTGCTCGGGATGAGCACTTCCAGCGTCAATTGGAGGCGAAAGACCTGACAACTCAATTGGCTGAAGCAAAAC
Source organism: Elongisporangium prolatum (assembly GCA_023335875.1). Classification (NCBI taxonomy): domain Eukaryota; phylum Oomycota; class Peronosporomycetes; order Pythiales; family Pythiaceae; genus Elongisporangium; species Elongisporangium prolatum. The sequence goes on along the minus strand of JAADVW010000631.1, from coordinate 7,083 downwards.
TGCAGCACCAAATTGAACTGACGGCGCGCGAATCCGATAAGGTTAAACTCGCTCTGGAAAAAGCCAACGAGTTTTCCGAGCGCGAGATGCAATTGCAGGTATTAATGGCTGTATCGTGTTTGAGAAGGTTGTTGCGTGGCTGAAACCACGCGACTGTGCTTGTAAATGCAGACGCAATTGAACTCGTACTCGGAAAAGTTCGATGTCGTGCAGGAGACCCTGGCGAAAAGCAATCAGATGTTCGGCACATTCCGTGCAGAAATGGACAAGGTGAATGAACGTTCGCCGACTTGCGTTTGCTGAGTGCAGACTAACTCATTGTTATTGAGCAGATGGCGAAGCACACAAAAAAGCTCGAGAAAGAAAACCTAGCGCTGAACAAGAAGTGCGCGATGTACGACAACAAAGCCATCGCCACGATTCAAGAAAATGTCAAGAGTGCCGAAGAGACGCAAAAGCTGCTGGAGAAGATCAAGAAGCTTGAAAGTCTCTGCCGTCTCTTGCAGGCCGAGCGTAATAGTGCTCGCCAAGTGGCCTCTGGAACTGAACAGCCGTAGGTGTTGAGCTTTTAGCTTGGTGCAATTGATGGTGATCAGGTAAATTTGTCAGCCAAATATAACTGCAGTGGATGATGAAACAGAGGACTGGGATAAATACATTCGCAATCTGACACAGTGTTTGCTTTGAGGCCCCTGCTCGGCCATTGCGCCAGCTTCACTAGCCTGATACCTATGGCCAAGCAGCCTGAGATGGCCTTCAAACGTCCCACAGACTCGACTGTGCCCCAGTCATCGTACTTGCACGCTAGGCAGATCATTGGCGGTAAAAGTGCTCCGGTCAATTATTCCTTCACCGAGCGCGTGTTCAGCGAGTACGCCACTCCAGCGGACAAGCTCGCTGCCAAGCATGAAGTGGTCGTGTCTCTGCAGTCGCGCATTCTGTCCGACTCGAAGGTCGATTGGAATATCTCAACCTCCAACTACGATAACATGCAGATGACTGGTAAGTGCTACAAGCGCACAAACGTGAATGCAGAGGTGAGTACACGTAGCTCGCTCTTAGTGAGTCGCGTCGTCGAGCTGAACAGTTGTGTCATTGATGCAGCGAAATCGCACAGGCATGTACCAATACAACTTTCGAGCTGAAAAGCTGCCGAAAAAATACCCGACGATCAAGCCCAAGCCGAATCGATTCAATATGGGCATTATCGAGGTCGTCTTACGCGATGAATACATGGGCGAGACTTTTGGTGACGAGCGGATGTTCAAAGTAAGCATGTTGAGAAGCGATAGCATCGTCTGTGAGCTCATAGAACGTGCTGCTTGGCCTTTGGGTGCTCAGGGCATTAGCAAGCGGACAGAGGAGCTGCCAAACCACCCAGATCTTCGTGATGCAGCTCCGTGGGATCACTCGGTAGAACTCACGCCATCGACTCGCAAGCAGCACGTATGATTTAAATGGCAGATGGAAGCGTATGGCAAGCTCACATTGTATGCTACGTGCTGATTCTCTAGTTGCTCAAGATCGAGGCAGAGAGAGAACTGAACAGTGAGCATTGGAAGCATAAAATCCAAGCCAAAGAGACGTACAAGAACCCAGAGCAGCTCGCGAAAGAGAAAGAAGAGCAATTGCGTAAGCAGAAGGAAGCGCTTCGCATTTCAGCCGCGTTTCCACACGGCGGAGCGATCGCCAAGCAATAGATTGGCTGACATTCGTAATACAACGCGAGACTATCAAGAAAACGTGACCTTGATTTGATCTCGTCGCTATTGCGTCAAAAGACGCGACGTTTCGAGTCCTTTGCAACGACCAGATAGAGGAGAGATCGATCAACACGCAACAACATAAGACAGCTAACTACCCAGGCCAAAATGGCGGCTCCCAATCCTCCGGAATCCCTCGTGCTGTATTGCGACCCGATCTTCACGGGTGAGACAGTAGACCCGACCAAGAAGCCACTGATCTCGTCTGTAGGAGCCATGGACTCGGCAAGTAGCCACAAACTAGACAATATCGCACGCATTGAGGACGTGCTCACGTCCATGCTGCCTCCCCAGTAAGAGCTGCTCGCCATGCGATTGCTGTGTACAATCCGTCTGTAACTGACCTGCTTTGTTGTTTAGAGTGTGGCGAGAAGAAGAGTCGGGTTACTGGATGCGCTACGCGTCGCCAGTGCCGTCGACCCGCTTCGATGTGATCCAGCTTCAGGAGCAAATGGACGGCAAGCTCATGATCCGGCAGGCGCGAGAGAACGGCATCTGCCCCGTGCGCGAGGACATTTATAAACAGTGCTTTGACGAACTCATTCGCGAAGTGACCATCAACTGCCCGGAGCGCGGTCTGCTGCTGCTTCGAGTACGAGACGAGATCCGCCTGACAACGGATGCGTACAAGACTCTGTACGACAGCAGCATCACGTTTGGTATCCGCAAACAGCTGCAGGCGGAGGAAGGCATGGGCGAGCTCCAAGAGAAGATTGAGGCGCTGGTGCAGAGCAAACAGGAGAGCGAGAGTCGCGTGCAGGAGCTCACGAACAAGCTCGAGCTCATCGAAAAGCGAGCGGCGGAGCGCAAGGCGCTGCAGGACAAGAAGTTCAAGGAGGAGATCGACTTCCTCAAGTACCAGGGCCAACATCTCGATGCGTTTCTCAAATCAGCCGGAGGCAGCAGCACAGGGTCAGCTGGAGCTAAATAGAACACGCTTTTGGGACCATAATCTTTCTTGTTTCTCTAGTTATCCTGGCCAACCTGCTCTGGTCTCTCTTTCATGCGGACGACGACTTCTGTGAGCAGCGCATGGGCCGCTGTGACAAACTTCTTCTGCTCTTGCGCGACCTGGAGTCGCACACTCTGGCGCTGCACGTGAGGCAGAAGGAAGGACGCCACGAGCTCCTTCACGATCACTTCGTCTGAATTGAATGCGTCTTCCAACGTGGACACGATGCCGCCGATTCCTTCGGCCATCACGTCCAGCTCCCGCATGGCCGTGCCGTGGGCCTGCTCCACAATGACGTCGCGCAGAATATCGTCAATGAAGTCTGCCGAAGTCTCTTGGTGCACACGCTCAATGCGTCGGTACACTTCGTCCTCCCGCTCGCGCACAAGATCTTCAGCCTGACGTCGTCCACCCTCTTCGACCTCGCGCTTCCGACGCTCGTCGGCTGCTTTCTCCACGAACTCGCGCATCTTGGCCACCTCTTTCGATCGATCCAACTCCTTGTAGAGAACGTCGAGCATCTCGGAGATTACTTCACCTTCAGCTTTGGCCATTGTGGCGCTGGCGACCATGTCTTCCTCCGTACTTGATGGTATATCCAGTGCCTCGTGTGCCTCCTGTGCTTCGTCACTCTCACGCAGTTCGTGAATGAGCTCTGCGCGCCGTTCCTTGGCCTCAAACATCATGTTTTGCACTGCACGGCCACGAATCAGCTTCTGTAGCAACCGAACGGCATTCGCGACTTCATCGTCGTCCTCGGTATGGAGAGCGTACTCGGGAGTTGCTGGCCGTACCATAGTCTGCTGCTGATTGCGTTTGCGCGTGGAGCCTCCTCGTGAGAATCCTGACGGCGATCGAGGCGCAGCGTGAGCTCTATTCCCATCCACGGCATCTGTGCTAGTTGCTACGTGGCTGCTTTCATCCATTTGCTTGAGCATGGACTCCATCTTCAGCAAATGCGCTTCGATGGCAGCTTGCTTGCGCTCTTTGGCCGTGCGAACGCTCTTTTCTTCAGGTTTCTGCTTGGAAGAGAGCAGCATTCGCACCGGTACAGCCGCCTCAAGCTCTCGCAGTGAATCCAGCTGCTTGAATTGGTCTCTTTCGATACCAGCTTCGACGATTTCGATCTTGCCAGCCTTGCCGCCTCGAGTGACGGGCGCGTACACTTTGGACGAGAACTGGTTGTACTCTTGGATGATATCGCGCTTGAGGTTCTTCTTGGGCGACGTCACGTGCCCATGCTGCCGTTTCTTGGTAAGCTTGCGCAACGCAGTGGCTCGCTCCTGTTGGATCCGCTCCATCGTGTTCTCTTTCTCGTGCACGAGCCGCTGGCGCAACGCTTCCACGCGCTGCTCGGAGAGAAACTCGTTCTCCTTGTCGCGTTCCACGAGCGCCTGCTTGAGCAGCACGACGCGCTGTTCGTGCAACTGGTCGATCTCGGACTCTCGGAAGGCCCACTCCCGCAGCTCCTGGGCTTCAAGCATGCTCTTGCGCAATAGGAATGAGGCCTCATCGGTCATGGGCGGCAAAGAGGCGTCAAAGAGCGTCTTCTTGCGATTGCGCTCGATCAACTCGATCTCGGCTCGACCTGCCGGAAGTCCCTGCTGGTGCCTCAGCTGCTGCAGTGAGAGCACCTCTGGTGGAGCGTTTGAGACCGATTGCTTGATAGTGTAGTCCGGAGAGTACGGATCCGTCTGCATGTCCGAGTCTCGGTACATTGTCTGCATACCGATCGATCGCGTCGGCGCATCCATCTCCTCTTCTTGCAGTCTTTTCTTGACGGTCGATGGTACTGGCACGGGCGCCAGCAGCACTTGGGGTGGTTCAGCTTGCAAGTGCGGTAGAATAGGCCGACGAAAGTACTTGGGCCGTTCATGGCCGCTCACGAGTGTGTATCCTTCGGTCGGGTTGTTGCTCGACACAATCGCACTCTTGAGACGCCCCGGCTTGGGCGGCGGTGCGCGAAAGTTGCCATTGCGGAAGCTGCCGCCAGAGTGCGACACAGTATACACGGTGTCTACGAAGTAAAGCCAAACCAGCTGTCAAGATAGCCAACGCGTAGTCACAGTATCATTAGGACATAGCAGACCTACCGTAGACAGCATCCAGCGCGCGCGACTGCGAAAGTCGAGACATTGCGCTCAGCAAAGCAGTCGCCCTGAATCACTTGTGATGCAGTTGAACGGATGAAGAGTCCTGCAGCACAAGCAGACGCAGAAACAAAGTGCAATAGTAAAAATAGCCAACGCCCATGCACGAGTTCAGCTCAACCACGTCATTATGACAACCACGCTCTACAGTCCAAGCGTCTGGCCGAAATCTAAGGCGAGCTGCTTGGATCGGGTGACGCAATCGGCCAGTCCAACGCCATAGAAGCTGTTGCCTCCGATCGACAGGTTGGGCGGCAGCTGCTGCTCAATGCGGTCCAGCGTCTTGCGGAAGCCAACGTGGTACTGAGGGATGCAGTTCTTGAGCACCATGCTGCGCACGTAGGCTGGACGTTGCTTGATATCGAGATGACGATTCAGCGCATCCAGCGCCAGCGCTTCCACTTGGTCCAGCGGCATGTCTGCGACTTGGGGGAAGTGGGCACCGCCACTCATGACACTCAGTCGTGTCTGCGAAGACGGATCGCCCTTAACATTCTGCGTGGGGAAGGCGTTGGAGTCGTAGACGACACCGACAATTCGCTCGCCTTCGGTTGACGGCACGAGATATCCAAAGCCATCGCTGGCAAGCAGCGGCTGGTTAAATCCCACGTGGATCATGCCCATCGGCACGAACTTGATCTCTTGCAGGGCCGAGGCCAGTTGGGGCGAGAAGGACTCCACAGCAGGCGCGAGCTGGAATGCTGGCAGTGTGGAGAAGACGTGCGAGACCGAGATCTCTTCTCGTTGACCAGTAGAGTCATTCTCTGTGACCACAGTGAGATAACCAGGCTTCTTGGTATCGGGCGAGACGGAAACGACCTTGGTACTCAGATGCAGCTCTGACAACGGATCAGTCTAGGACCACAGGAACGTCAGCTATAAGACTCAGAACGAAGCAACGCACAGTGAGTCTACCTTTATTTGGCTTTCCAATCCCTTGATGAGTGTGCTCATGCCGCTCTGGAAGCTGATGCTGACCGATCGTTCGTGGCTTCGAATGAAGTCGGACTTAGTCGAGCCGTCCAGAAGCCGGTCATCGTCCTGACCAGAGCCAAACAGCATGCCCTTCACCACGGATCCGTTCCTCTGCTCCATGTCGTACAGCATCTGGAAGCATGACCGCACAGACAGATTGCGAATGTCACCACCGAAGATGCCCGAGGTCACCGGATCCAGCAGCTTCTCAGCGACCAGCGGACTGAATCGGCGTGATGCGAAGTCGTAGATTGATTCGTCTTCCATCTGTAAGGATTAACCACATAGCAATGCCACTTAGCGACCATGGGCATATTCACGCGCGTCGTTGAGTACGTACTGTTCCTGGTGCCGTAAAGAGCTCATGTAGCCCAGCACGCGCGACCGCCGGCATGAGCGGCCACGTGAGCAGCTCCGTCAGCGTTGTGGGCATCTTCTGTACCTTCCCATCGTGCAAAATATACCGCGACTTGGCCTCTGGTTCCACTGCCCGCATCTCTCTCTTGAGGTCTAGCTGCTCCACGAGGCGCAGCATTTCAGCGCCATTGCGCGACGGTCGGAAGCCTCGCGGGCCTTCCTCGAACAAAAAGTCCTGACGCTGTGCAGTCTGGATCCAGCCACCGAGCACCGGCGCGGCCTCGAGCACGCGAATGCGTACAGGCTGTTGCGCTTGTAGAGCCACCTGTCGAAGGAAGAACGCCAGCGACGCGCCCGAGAGCCCTCCGCCCAACACCACCACCTCTTTGGTCGCCATCTTTGTCTCTTGTGTGCGTGTTTATCAGAGCAGCTCGCCCGTCTAAATCGATCATTCAAGCCAGAATCAGCTAGCCGTACACTGCACGACAGACAAATAGGGACATCCGTTTTTAACTCCTACAACATCAAATTTCGCATGTTCAGAGCATCTCCACCGGTCTCAGTAAACCGACTCGGTAAACGGTTTTACCGGAATAAAAAAACGTGCAAGAGAATTTATTTCCCCTCCGGAACACAGTACTATATAGTACATCATCGCTCTCTCTAAGGGTGTCTAGGGGTACGCTAGACCCCTATATAGGGGTAGCAAGAGCGGACGATGAACATAAAGGATACGTTCTGTCCACTAGGGTACGGGCATAGAAACTGATTCACCTCTCTGTCTCGCCACAGTCCATTCTCGAATTTGCCGCGTGGGATTGAAGTGATGGCGCGGAAGTGGTTCCAGCTCGTGGGCGGAGATGGGAATGCTGTGACGTCGGCGACT
>JAADVW010000630.1:0-19825 GCA_023335875.1 Elongisporangium prolatum | reverse complement strand
TTCGTGCTCGTGTTGCTCAAGAAGGAGTACACGCGCTGTCAGCAAGTAATACTGACAGTTCGAATGCTAAAGATGGCATTTAGCGTGACAATTTGACTGACCAGTCCTTCTTGTTGCAGTTACGCGAACTCCTGGCGTGAGGATCAGAGTTTGAATGAGAGAAGCCCAGATGAATTCGGGCAATTGAAGAAAAATCTATGATGTGAGAAGAAAAAATTATTGGATAGTCTGAGAAATGTGAAAACTGACGTTGAATTGAGCGGGCGGTTGAAAAAAACGTGCTTCCTCCGTCCTGTAATATAAGGCCGGGCCAACACATAAGCATGTCCAAAAATAAAGGGCCGAATCATAGTTAAGTACGATTAGTATCACGAACTGCTGCTGAACGATACTTAGCGACAGATCCACTGCACGCTCATAAATGTCTCGATCGCATTGCACCGCAAGCGGCAGCAGACCTTGTCACCTACAAGACCATTCTTGTTTCGATGCGGAATTGCATAGCGATTGCCACCATCCACTTTCATCGAAGCCTCAAACACTGTCTGGAGGTTCATGAAAACTCTATCGAGTCGGTCAAATGCTCTCGAAATGCTTTGTCGACGTTGCTGGCCAGTTCCTCGATGTTGCGCGCACACTTGCGGTGTTGCAGTGTCTGCAGCGACGCAAAGAAGCCCAGATCTAATGAAACGGAATTGTTAACGCATAGTCTGTGAAATATGAAATTTGACATTTCATTGATGTCATAATGTTAGTCATTCATTGCTTGATCATAACAACACCAAGCAGAAGTCTTGGCTCAACGAATCGCATTTTTTTCCAAGCACTCGTCAAGACCTTCCCCAGAGGATTGCCAATGATTCTATCTAACTATATTCTGAATGTGCTGTTCAATGTCATGCAGACGGTCGTGGTCAACGCCATCTTGGTTGTCTCAACGACATAGAGAATGTGTTCTACATAGGTATGCCTATTGCCTGGTCGTGATGATGGTCATGGTGTCACTCAACAGTGTCACAACGTTGGTCTACGGCTTCTTCATCTATTCGCGCATTGACTTCAACATGTGCTCGCTCATAACGGACGTCGTAAACCAGAAGGCCGTGCGTTTCTCGTGTCTCGCTCGCCAGTCTTACAACCCCCAGGTTTGTTACGCGAGCAATAGAACGCATCGACGAAAGCCGAAGTAGGCACGCCGGGGCGATCTCTTGCTGTACTTAGTATATCACCCTAGTGTTGTGCCAATAACATCTATTTCATATTTTGTCGTGTCGCCAAGCTCTACCAGACCAATTTTCTGTTATGTATCTAAAAATGTCTTTATTGAGATCCTTTTTTTTGCGCAAGGCGCAATAACATGCTCTAAAAATATGGATAAGATCTGCGAAATGTCCTTCACATCCGCCGTTCCGTGAGTAGTAAAACGTTAACCAATGTTGTTCGTTCTACACCAAATTTCCGAATCGATTCGATTGAATCGCGCAACATAAACTGCTCACCAATCGCTCCTTCGTACACACTACTTTCACTAGTAATGTATTGTGGGCGCATGTCCGCATTTGGGCTACGCGGCCGCAACTGGAAACAGACGTCGCCATGAGCCGATTAAAGAGGTTTAATGATGGTGTCGCGGTCCTATTTATCTTTTGGGTCTCTTGGGCGGGCCATCAAGACTTGTACATCCGGGCTGCTCGTTTGTGACATACAGCTCGTTCGTCGCGTCTCTTTGTTTAGTTGGTCAAAATCTAGCCAATCAATGTCAATAAAAGTTTCTTTATCAATAGATGATTCCTGTTTCTAACGTTTCTAACTAGAAATTGTGATTCCAGGATTTCTAACTGGACATCTAAGTTCGGTATCGGTTTATGGAGGTAATTCCTCTTGTTAGATCGGGACCAGGAAGAACATGACGAGCGAAGACCAGTCCACAGCGCTTGAGGGCTTCGATGTGGACGCCTATGCGGCCAAGTACAGCGGCCGCAACCGCATTGAGCGTTTGATGTTTCTGGCTCAAAATGTTGGCCCGGTACACGCCGAGGCACAGCAAGCGCTGCTGCGGGAGCTCCGCAACAGCCGCAACATGGCGCTCTTCAGTGAGATGCTCGAGGCGGCTCGCATCGAAGGCCTGGCGCCAGAACAGACAGCCGACGACATCGCGCACATTGAGAATGTTCGACGCAGCGCTGCGCAGCAGCACGAGCGCTTAGAGCAGGAGCTAAACTCGTACAAGTCTACCATGATCAAGGAGTCCATCCGGGTACAGTACGCTACTCGATGCATGACTCTGGGTTGAGCATATCCTGAAGCGTATGCATGTAGATGGGTCACAACGATCTCGGCGAGTTCTACTACCAGCTGGGGGACCTTCCTGCTGCGCTCAAGAGCTTCGCACAGGCGCGTGACTACTGCACGACGGACAAGCACATCATTGAGATGAGTCTCAACGTGAGCAAGGTGAGCAACGCTGTGTAGTGCACAGCGTTTGTCAATGGCATGACACTGATGAAACTGCGTCCACAGGTCGGTCTCCACATGCGCAATTTCATCCAGATGGCCAATTACTTGACTAAGCTGGAACAAATGGCCACGGCGCAGACAGATCCGATGTACGTTTATGTAGCTCTCAATGCCCGTGTGTTGCTCAACGCTCATTAGGCATTGACGCAGTCTCAAGTCGAAGATCTCGTCCTCCTTCGGTCTCGTAGCGCTGCACAATAAGGATTACCAGTCGGCTGCGCTGCGATTCATTGACTGCAGTGTGGACATTGGCGCGACCTACAATGAGGTGAGTCTGACGCAGCATGACTCTGTCGAAAAGCTCGTTCTAATAGTGTGGTTAATAGGTTCTCCATGCTGAAGACATCGCCTTGTACGGCGGTATTTGCGCTCTGGCGTCCTTTACGCGTGAGGAATTGAAGGAAAAGGTATTTGCAGTCGATTCTACAGCGTTCCAGCCTCTGCAGAGCTAACTGGAATATCCAGGTCATCAACAATCCGTCGTTCAAGGCGTTTCTGGAGCTCTTACCCTGGCTCCGTGAGCTCATCAGCGATTTCTATTCCAGCAACTACGCCTCGTGTCTGCAGACGCTTGAGACCAAGAAGGCAGAGCTCCGCTTGGACATGTACCTCTACAGCCACGTGGATGCGTTGTGCCAGGAGATCCGCCACCGTGGAATCATCCAGTACTTCTATCCGTATCTGTCGGTGGATCTGCAGCAAATGGCGCAAACGTTCAACACCGAGATGCCAGTGCTAGAGGCGGAAATCTGCGAGCTCATTGCAGCAGACAAGCTGCACGCGCGCATGGACAGCTACGAAAAGGTAAACAATAAAAGAGCGCTTGGAGTTGGACTGATGGTGGATTGACTGATTAAGATCATGGTCCCGCAGATTCTGTACGCGCATCATCCGAACAAGCGCAGTGCCACGTACACGCGTGCCTTTAGTGTCGGCCGGAAATACGCGGCGGAGTCGAGAAACCTTCTACTGCGCATGAGCCTTCTTAAGAGCAACATCGTCATCCGCGAGACGTGATTTTGCAATTGGATACTCATTTCGCTCAGGCGCATTGTTTCAAGACGAAAGAAAGACCGTACGAAATTGATCTTGCGTTTGCTTAAATATTGTGCTTTGTCATTCGTTTTTGTACTACTCCAGCGCCCCATATCGCAGGTTTCAAGGCTGAAATGGCAACCAAATAAGCTACTTTGGAGTGTTCTGTCCGAGCCCACTCTTGGGCCGAAGCATTTGCGATCGCGATTGGATTTGGTTGAGATTCCCATGGTTTCTGCTGGTCTTGGTCTCGATTCGAGCCACTGCTGACTGCTTTGATCGCACCTCTCCAGTGAGCTTGTGGATTAGCAATGGATCAAGCTTGGTCTGTGACTTTGGACGGTCCTCAGTGTCCATGAGCCCAGTGAGATCAAATTCTGCCGAATACCTTCGCTTGGACAACGAGTTGATGATTGGTGAGCCCATTGCACCAATGCCAGCAAAGCGATGTCCAGTAACGCCACCAGTAGTGACTTGTCCATCCTGTTGCTGCTGTCTCCGCTGTTCAAGCTGTCGAAGTACGTCCGCCAGCATTTCTTCCGTCACAAACCCTTTCTTTATGGCTAAAATCTGGCGCTGGAGCGACTGCAAATCATCATGTACGCGCTTCCATTCGTTGCCCAAAGAAGAAACTGGAGCCGGTGGTCGCTGCTCACTCAGATCATGGGCAACAGGGACGTTTGGAATGACCACTGAGACATTTGAAGGGGTCGCGTTCACTTTCTTCGCGATTTCAGCGAGTGCGTCCTCCATCTTCCGCTGGTTTCGTACGAAATCCTGGATGTCTTGGTCCAGCTTCTCGAGATGGCGATTCTCCAGCGACCATTCCTTCATTGCTGCCGTCGCGATTGTCTTGGTCTTGTCATCCTCGCGTTGCAGGAGATCCGTAAACGCATGCGAATATTTGCATAGTGCAGTCGTCATCTCATTTGCAGCAGTCAGAGACAACCGCAACGTGTCGTCTGTGTGCGTTCCCATAGATGCCAGAACCTGAATCGAGAAGTCAGAGCCCAGTACCTGAGCAACGCGCTCAACATGCATGGCGACAGTAGCGATATCCACGGGCTCTTCGGCCGTCGTGGCGTATGCTTCATGCACCATGGCCACGATCTTCTCTAAGTGGGTCTTAGCCACTGCGTTTGGAGCGTTCGGATGTTTTTTCTTCTTCAAGAGGTTGAAATTGCGACACAGCTCCAGCAGACTGACGCGCAGCTCTGGGATCTGCGCGTGCGTTAGTTTCAAAGCGGATTCTCTCTCCAGCACAATGGGCTTGAACTGCTTGTTGGCTTTGGCAACGGTGTTGATCAGCAGATTCGACATCGTATCTCCTGCTTTGCGCTCGCTTGCATAAGACGGTTTGCTCAATCGTGAGCCTTTCGCTGACAGCATCTCTTTCATACGAGAGCGCAATTCGTGGAGCTCCTGACGCAAGGCCGTGAGCTCGTATTTTTCGACTTTGGACTCGCAGCAGCTGTAGAGTTGCAGATTCGAGGTGCGAATGAGCTGCAAGGCTTTCTTCATCTCTTCTTGACACTGATCCACGCGAATGTTCAGCTCGCCCATGCGTGGATTTCCAGCAAGCTGCAACCTTCGATAAGCGTCAGTTAATTCTTGAGCCGAAAGTCGGTCGGCCTCGCTCTTTGACATCTCTCGCTGTCGAATGCGAGCTTCCAGTGTCGCTTTCATATCGTCCGGGATCGTGAACGGAGCCAAATCCGTGTAGGGTCCATCGCGATCTCTGCTCTCGCGCCGCGCCATGTGCTTTTGAAGCGACAGTTTGTCTCCTGCTGGGCGGAACGTGAATGCCGGTGAGTCGCGAGTCGTGCTCTGCATGGCTGCAAGAGCTTTGGGAAGCTCATCCAGTCGCAGAGTAAGCTCTGAGAAGCGGTTGTTGAAATCATCGCGCTGGTTATCAACTTTCTGCAAAAAGGTTTTTTTCATGGGATCAGCTCTATTGGTTCCATCGGTTTGGGATAAACGGCACCGCGTACCTCATGGACATCGGTCACGCGCTCATGTTCGTCACTGATTGTTGTCGACAGCCACGTAAGATTGCTCTTGTGGTTGTGCATTTCGTTTTGGAAGACATCCATGACACCGCCGTATTCATTCAGCTTGAACGAGATGGTCTCGACCTTGGCATGGACTCCAGAGACTTCACCTCGCACACTCTCGGTCTCTGTTTTGGAATCCTGTCGCAAACACGCCAAATCTGTTTGCACTGCTTGAACTGCTGTCTCAAGGCGGCTCAGTCGTTGGCATATATGCAACAGAATCGCGCGGGATGCGCTGCTGTGGACCGACAGCTCACTCTGAACCTGGTTGAGTGCATTTACTGCCGTGAGGTCTTCTGCAGCAGTCATCATGTCGACCTCAAGAGTCATCAGATTGACTTGCAAAGTGAAACGACTGGCAATCTATTTTTTGACACAGCGCAAGGGAAGAGCTGCAGCTGTGTGACAGCTTCTGTGTTCACGATGATGATTGCCATACAACATCGAAAGTTGCTTAAGCTTACGTGAGTTCAACACGTTCATCCGCTTGGTGGTTGCTGCTGTCGCTTCTATTGACTGCTGCCGCTGGTTCAAGAGGCTGTTTCTTGGACTTCAGCAGAGCCTCTCGTCGTTTCAGATCGAGCTCTTTCTCTAGTTCAAGACGGATCTCGAAGCGTTTGCTATTGGCAAGCTTGAGTAGCTCTTGCTGCTGACGAGCGTCATCTTGTTTGCGGCGATAAATTTCCAGCTCACCCATACGTTGCAGACGAGTGCTTTCCTGAACCAGACGTTCATTGGTTTGCTTGACACGCAAACACAGCTCAGCGACTTCCTGTCGCAGACTTGCTTCCTGGTGGTGCAGACGTTTCCCAGTAGTGATAGCCTCCTGAAGCTCGCGCTGCTGGCTGCCGAGGACACGGTCCGGTATTAAGCCGTCTCGTGCTATAAGCTTGAATCGCTGGGATACTTCGGTATAGTTGCATAGTGTGCGTTCTCGAAGCAGCTGCTTGTGGACTGCGTATTTGCCGAGTGCACGTTGGAGGACTCGCGCACATTGCTCCAGTCGCTTGAGATGTTTTAAATGTCGATACGCCTTCGAGCAATGGGTCAGTCTCTTCTTCGCTCGGCGTAGTCTCCAAGCTCGTTGAACAGCCTGCACCGCATTCAGACGACATCGAGACTGAATCTTCCGGTACCATCGTTGAATTCTCTTCGTGACCACGAAGCGTTTAGCTTGTCGAGCACATCGCATTGCTAAGCAAAATCTCCTCAGCACCTCAACATATCGATAAACCCTCAGAGTCTGCAAGTACGACCGCCATCTTGACTGAATACATAGCGATGCCTGGTGACGGATGGTTTTGCGTATTCGCATGTACGACAGCGCGTGTCCTGCGATTCTTCGCGCTGCGTGCTCTCGGCGCACGAGCTGTGCGTTCTGGAACGAATACTTGCGCCAAACGTACTGGATATAAGTTGCAGCGACCTCACGCAACTTGCGCATCATACGAGACGCTTCTCGTTCTTCTTTCAGCTTTCGCAGTCGATTTGACTCCTCAAACTCACTCTTCATTTGCTCTACACAGAGTTCCTAGTCACAGGAATCTAAGTCACGGAGAAACCAGTCAACGACACCAACAATCATGTATACCTGCTCGATCGCTTTCTCCCTCGCTCGGGTTTGTCTTCTCTTAGTACATTCGATCACGCGTCTTTGCCGTGCCAGTGAATTGTCTTCGTAGAAGCGATTCTGCGTGATTGCAAGAACCAGTCAGTGGCCGTACCAGCACTCGATTATTACAGCAGACTCTGAGCATACAGCGACTGTCGAGGCAAATGTCGTCGAGCGCGGTCGGGCGTTTTGCCGCGCGAAATTCGCTTGCTTGCGAGCCAAAAGCGCGATCGTCTCTTGGCTCATGGCTCTGCATTCGCCTTGGTCGTTCCTGTTCGCAAGCGACGACTTCGGATTCTGCCATGGCGTGGCTGCAAAAATAGCCAATTAATACCCGAGTCGTTTCGATAAGCTGAGGCAAGAAAAGAGAGGCGAACTGCAATGTTGTTAGCAATCTCTTCGGGCACAGGAGATAATGGCCGCGCGAGCGCCTGGTCAACAGTACAGCGCCGATGCGTTGTCAAGGCAAGGTAGTCTGTCCGAGAACGAGCCACGACGGCGAAAGAGCATTCGTACCAGTCTAGTGCAGCAGAAGCTTCAAACAGCGCTTTCTCAGGCTGAGCAGACAGCCGCAGCTGAACTTGCAACCTTGGAGCCAGACACGAGCGCCAGTCAACTTGGGTTAGTACGCTAGAGTGAGGTTCTTTCGTCTGCGGGGGCTGTCTAGTGACACTGGAACTTGATCTTGGCTTGCACAGAAAAGGTTTTCAAAAGACGGAAGATGCGAAAATGTGGGATCGCAGCATTGTGCGGTACCGAAACGATGCAGCCATCATATCGTTTGCTGATTCGGCGACAAGTCCATTCGTGTACTCGCAAAGCTTCATGCCTGGAGTGCATTTTTACACATTCTTAGCCGCAAAAGATTCTCAAGCGGGAGACAATCCAGACAACAGCGGTGCTGATTATTCCGGAAAAGAGACGTCAACGACTGTCAAGAAAACCAGACGATTGCGCATTCGCGTCCCAGACACAATCGTGTACGGAGAAACCGGTCGCGCAGTTTGGCTTCATACCGACATAGACGGCTTTGTGCAGCGTAAGACGACTTTCACTGATAAAGATGTCTTCGACAAGCTGAGTGCCTCTGTGGGTGATAATGATCCAGTCTGTGTCTGTAAGGAGCCTATCGTTTCCACCAGCAAGCAACCGATTAAAGTTGAGTCTGACGGCCATGCGCTCACCTATCAAGGCAATATATCTCGCATCATGAGCCCAAATGAGCTCAAAACACTTCTCAGCAATGTGGCGGCGAACCGAAAATCGTACGCCATCCAGAAGTTTGTCCGATGCAACGCTTCCAAAGCCTTCGTCGTCCGTGCAGTGTATGAATCAAACAAACCAGCATACGCCTGGATGATCAACAATATTGTACCCTACCCAGAGAGGACGAGCTCCATCAATTTGATACCCGCAGCCACACCAATAACAACCAACGCGCAGGGAACGACACCGAGAGATTCTATTCAGTCACCTTCAACTGAAACAGTATCTTCTCCGCGATCGGTTGCGGGGTCATCTATTGCTGTAACATCGACAAATTCATTCCCACCAGCCTCTGGAGATACTATTCCACTTGTGAATCGGTATTGTACGAGTGTCCCAGTCGACAAGTCGTGCACATTTGTCAAACTTACCGAACGAGGCTGTTCCACAGTGTCAGAGCTCAACCATCGAGTAAGTGAATCGATTCTGACCTCTCGTTTTCATCCACTAACTTGTACATGCACCCTCATAGATCGTAAAGTATATCGAGCATCGCCTTCGTCTCCAATTGCAAAGCTTGGTCGCAGATTTTGTCAGGGACACCGACGGCCTTTGGTGGTTACTGCAGGTGAAAGCTTTTCGTGTCCAAAACAAACATCACCCAGAACGTGCGTTCTTCTTACCGCTCAACATTCGCCATGTCTATCTGGGCTATCGTGACTCGCGCGTAATCGAGGACGATCATGACTCAGATGGTGACGGTGGAGAGAATCTCAACAGCAGAAACACAGCAGCGTCGCTTCCTAATCGCCAAATTCGCAAACTTGTGCAGTGCAAATGTTGCCAGGCGCCTTATCCAAAAAGTGAGCTGTCGTACAAAATGACGTTGAAAATGATTAA
This sequence comes from Elongisporangium prolatum, assembly GCA_023335875.1. Taxonomy (NCBI): domain Eukaryota; phylum Oomycota; class Peronosporomycetes; order Pythiales; family Pythiaceae; genus Elongisporangium; species Elongisporangium prolatum. Next base: position 10,501 of record JAADVW010000630.1, on the reverse strand, counting down.
CGACATGCTCATTCGGCTACGGTCACGGCTTCCGTACGAGAAAAAATATACGTTCCTCGCGGCAGCCATGTATCGAGAGCCCCCCGACGCATCACTGGCATACGAGTCATGGAGCGTTTGCAGTTATTGTTATGCCATCTATGAACGCGATCAACAGTTGCAACGGATAGAATTCAAAGTTGCGCTGGCGTTAGGCCTTCCAAATCCAAAACTTGCTCTTGACGGTTTTAGTCGTATCCAAGACGGCACGTATGAGCTGGATCCGAGCACCAATGCTTCAATATTGCCTTCCCAGTTGACGCTTTGTCGGCTCATGCTCGTACTCAATGCAATTTACGATATCCCAAGTGAGCTCTACGACGCTGAGAAGCTGTTTGCTAATGACATTTTCCCTGGAGGGACCTCGAGAGATTCAACATCACGCCTTTATCTGCGGATTACAGCATTAGGATATACTGAATGCATTCCCGTGAATGCCGCAGACATCGCCCTTGCAAAAGAGAAAGCACCAAAAGCTCAGCGCAAGGCAAGCACAGCCAGCGTTTATAGTGATGATGAAGACGAAGAAGAAGACAACGAAGGTACGCATCATGCCGGTTCATCCGAGAGGAATTATTGGCTTCCGATCAATATTATCCGAACGATTCACTTCTTTGCTCCGCGAACTCCGCTTCAATCAAAACTGAAGGAGACAAGCGGCTTGACACCATTCTTAAATGAAGACAACAGCATATTGGTCCAGTTTATTCGTGCCACGTCACCCCCTTTGCAAGACCCTGACATAGTAAAGCGCCAACCAAAAAAGCGCCGAGCAGCAATCGCACCACCGGATCCTTCTTCTGGATCACATGCAAAAAGGTATGCTCAGCCTCCTGTAAATCATTCCGTTATACTCGGAGCAACGAAAATACGCATGGCTCAGTTTCGAAGTGCATTCGTGACAAAAATCGACTTCTACGCTTGTATGGCGTTCACTGGTGAAATGTTCAACATCAAAGGCAACATCGGACTCGAGAGATTGCGATATGTCGACTCAAAGATGCTCACTTCACAATATCGTTTGCGCACATATAATGGCGTCTTTATTCCAGATGATTCGTACATGACCAATGAGCCGCTTTCTTCTGAATGGATGGATTGCTTGAGCATTTCCTTTCACCGAAAGGCAAAGTCTGATAAGATAGCAAACAAATCACCAAGTGTATCTGAAAACCCTAAGAAATTTGCAACCGGCCGTATCACAGCTTCTACCGGCACAATATTTGCTGACGACGAGGCGATGGATGAAGAACTAGAAGAGATGATTGACCGCGCGAATGTGAACAAAAACATTGAGGCCCAAGCTCCAATAACCAATATTATGGATAAAACGGAGCAAGTGAATGCAACTGCACCAACCGTGGAAGAACTGAAGCAAGAGTTACTACCGTCAAGGCAGCCAATGTCGCAAATTGATCACCAAATGAGCGAGCTGCTGAAAAAGGCAATGATTTCCCCACGAGCCACTCTCGGCAACGAGGAAAATTCCATCGATACAGGCGATTTTTCAAACCAGCGAGATGTCGATGTGACCTTTATGGCTTCTCCTAGGAATAGATCGTGGCTTTGGAGCATGGTTATTCTTCTCAACCAAGCGCATAATTTGCAATCTCGAGAGCACTCGTTTTGCCGATGGGAATGCCGATATGACTTATTTGCCCAAAGGCGATCAGCGATCGAGCGTAATATCGGTGTCAGGACGGCACCAACAGACGTCAATTTTGCATGCTCGCACAGATTTTACCTTTTTGGCACTACTGCAATGATGCGATCACATGTGAAGAATAATTCATCCTTGTTGCTTCATCTTCGAAACGATATTTACGCTTCAACCCGCTCTCAATCCAGTGGTGAATATTGTTGTATCCTGAATCTGTCCAAGCTTTTGCAACAAAAGAGCTTTGAAGCGACACTTGATATCCGACCGACGAGCAACGATGTCGTGATAACTCCGCGTGAAGCTGTGCCATACCTGTCAGTGTCCGTGCATCTTTCACAGCTTCCGTGCGCCGAAGATGATATTCTACAAAGCGAGAATTACGTAAACATTGCGACGACAATTGAGGGACTTCGTGTGCTGCGGAAAGTATCTTGATCAGGGTTATTGAACATGCGAGCATATTTAGAAAGTTAATGCTTTTAATCCTGTCGACGTCGTGATGTTTCCTCGCAATTGCTACTAGCGATAATTGAAAATCGACGACTTCGGCTGAGGAAAATCGCTATATATCCGCTGTCGGCGGTACCGCAGATTGATAGTTGATTGGCGACGGGTTGGAGTTCGACAGCGAAACACGGTCGGCATACGCGTAGTCTGGGATATATTCATATGCTGTCGGAATCGCGATGGTTAGATATAACCAAGCACCATTTTTTGAAAGCAAACGTACCTGCGTATGTATCGATGACGTCCTCTTTCGCCTTTACCACGACAAGTGTGACAACTAGCTGGATCACAAAGATCGCGGAATGGAATCCGCATGCAATCACACTTGCTGCTTCTCGTCGCCCATTTTCTTTTGCGACCAAGCCCTGTGACACAATGGATCCATATCAGAACCCGCGCCGTTTCAACGCCCGCGACTATACAAGCAGACGTACCCAATACAGCGCGCCTTCAAAGGACAACACGAGGATGAGCAAGGATGCTCCCACAAGAAAGCCCACCTGCACCAACGTTTCCCCTTGTGAGCACATTCCTGTAGCAAGGTCTCTTGCCATTCATTACTCACCGAATACGCCGAGGGCGACTTGTTCAGTATTACAATGGCCGTGAATGCGTACGCAATGTGAATCCCCGCGGTGCAGAACGCATTGAAGCCCACATTCGGCGTTTCCAGCAGGAACAAGGTCGCCAGGAACAGGCCACACGACAGCAACTGACCACCAATAGCTCAAGTCAGTCTCCGTTTCTCTCCCCACACAGTCCAGCTCCATGTGCGCACCAGATTCAGCAGCAGCGCGGTGTTGAGGAGCTTGCGCCGCGTCTCGAGCATCCTGCAGCGCCTTCCGGTGGTCTCGCTGCTTCCGTGCGAATTCTTTTGGAGAGTTGAAGTCGCGTATGTGCGGGGGCTGGTCTTTGCGTATTGCGCGCGCGCAGTCGGCAGAGTGATGGTGAATCAAGGTTTTTGAGGTTTTAAATGGCAAGGTTTTGAGGTGCAACGGTTCTTTTTTGTTGCGCTTGAGTAGACAACAGTACAGCGTCAACTCTCGTTGGGCACTTTGCCACTCGCAACGTGAAGCGCAAGCCGGACCTCCCGATGCAGAACTCGGCCTCCAGTCTCAGTAGACTTGCGCGACGTGGTCGATGGGGCGCCAAGTCCTCCTACTCGGTGCACACCAACAGGAACGAGAGCATGAAGCGCATCTATGCGCTGGCTGAACAGCCGCAGACCAGCGTCTCCCTGCAGACGCTGCTGTCGTTCGGCACGAAGATCTCGCCCCAGAAGCTCATCCAGTCGGCGCGCTTTTTGCAGCACGAACTGCCTGTGCGATATGCGCATCGCGTGAAGAACCTGGAAGAGCTGCCTCATGGGCTGAGTGACATGCCCTCGGTCAAGCAAGTCCGCGAATGGTACATCCACTCAGTGGAAGAGCTCCTAGCGTTCCCGAAGGTGCAGACGTTTGATCAAGAGCTTGATTTCCGCACGCTCATCGAAAGCATCAAGAACAGACATAGCGGAACGCTGTATACCATGGCCAAGGGCGTGCACGAGCTCAAAATCGACTGGTTCAAGTCATTTTCGGCCAAATCCGGCCCCATGCGCAAGGATCTGGGCGAGAGGTATCTTCGGTCGCAAGAATTTGCTGACCTGGCGGATTTGCACTCGTTTTTGGACGCATTTTACATGTCCCGCATCGGCATTCGAATGCTTATGAGCCAACACATCGCCTTGCACGAAGAGGAAGATGGCTGGGTCGGCTGCATTTGCGAAACGACATCCCCAGCAGAGATCGCCATGGCTGCGATTGATACAGCGCGGCATATGTGCATCCGGCAGTACGGCGATGCGCCTGAAGTGGAGTTACATGGTCATACGGACTTCTCCATGCCGTTTGTGCCGAGCCATCTCCACCATATGCTGTTTGAAGTGATCAAGAACTCGATGCGCGCAGTTGTCGAGTTTCATGGCGTCGACAATGACATGCCTCCGATTAAAATCGTGATTGCGGACGGCGAGGACAACGAAGACGTTTCGATCAAGATCTCGGACGAAGGTGGCGGTATTCCTCGCTCAGCTATTCCGCGTATCTGGTCCTATCTATACACTACTGCCGACTCGGAAGCGTTTGAGCGATTAGAAGCTCCAAATGATTTCGGCGGAGATTCCCCGCTCGCGGGATTGGGCTATGGCTTGCCAATCAGTCGTCTATTTGCGCGCTACTTTGGTGGTGATCTCCAAGTCATTTCTATGGAAGGCTACGGCACCGATGCGTATTTGCACCTGAAGCGCGTTGGTGACGCTTCCGAGCCTCTCCCATAGTAGCCAATACGTTCTTTCTTGTCAGTCACATGGAGCGCCAGCGTCAGTGTTATTTGTAGCTTAGATTGAGAGAGCAGAAGATCTGGCTACTGTCACAGTTAAGTTTTCCAAAGTATATTGGTTACTTTGTAATAGTATTCCAGTTTCATGCGCCAACTATGAAGCGCAACGCTTGACGTGATTGATGTCATTGAGTCAATGCGCAACCTCTTGCAGTAAGTGCGAATATCATGAACATGCTGATTGGCTGTTATTCGATCATGCAACCCAATCAGCAGTTGGCAATTTGCAGCATAATGGGTCGGGAAGCTGTACTGGATGCGCTTGTGGATCTGCAGACCAAGAACTCGCTGGAGGGCGTTATCAGCTGCTTTTCATTGATTTACGATGGTACGGACACCGCAATGTCATCTCCTTCTCACTTGTGCCATTGCTCTAACTATCGATCTTATATGCAGCGTTGAGAGATGTTCATCGCAAGCGATCGCGATTCCTCGAAGACGCCATGGCCGCTGTGCTGAGACGCGTCTGGGTGTTTGCAAGTGACTATAATGGTGACGAAGACTCGATGGAAGAGGAGTTTGTAGCAGAGTTGACAGCTACGAAGGCGACAGAGTGGAGCTTGTCGTTTTTGCGGCCTTTGATTCCTGATACAATTGATCTGAAGACTGAAGCGCAAGATCAAGAGCAATGCAACGAGGTGAGCTGGATACCATAATCTAATTGAGTGCGCGTAATCTTACTATGAAATTTCTGGTGTGTGGACTATCGTAGAGGGCCGTAGTGGTGGCTTACCTGCTCCATTTGCTGGGCAAAGATCGCGGATTCAAACTTCCGCAGCATCTGAGAGTGCAAATCGTGGCGCTTGTGCTAGAGATGGGAATCGACCCGCACTTAATCCTTGCCACTCTTCGATTCCGAGAAGAATTGCTTGAATGCCGACGGATGATGTTGCCTTCTGCAGTTGATATGTCTGATGATGATGATGCCGATAGAGAAGACGAAGATGAGTATGAGAACGAGCGGTCCTTGCAAGGAGATGACGATTGGATTATTGAGTCCGTCATCCACCGCTACGGCCTCTCTGCATTCAAATATTTCGTGCTCGAAAGCAATCAGGAACACGAGTTTGCGTCTTGGTCGTCCGATGGTATCGGGGCAATCGCTTACGCAATCTTCGTTGAAATCAATGATCCACAACTCTCGATTGTCTTGTCTCCGTTTTCTTGGCTGTTCATGGTGGTTCCGGTCGTTCGCCGCATGCTCGATACGACAGATCTGCACGTAAGCAACGTTGTCGCTCGTGAGAAATGACGATACAAAACTCATGCTGTTGTGATTTAGGTGCGATACCGTGGTCTTGAGCTGCTCTCTGGCTTACTGAAACCATGCCCTGCGGACAGTTTATCGTACCCGGCAGAAAAGATACCGCTCGAAGATGGAAAGAAATCGTTTGCACAGCTATGTCTAGGTATGATTACACCTCGTGAATGTCTTTGAACGTGGATAACTCAAATCAGTTTGCGTAGCGTTTCGATTTCAGGATTGGCTCTCGCCTTTGATCCAGTCAGTAACTAGTGCCATGATTTCGTTTCCGGACCCTAGTCAACGTTCCTTCGCACTGCGCGCTTTGAGATCCTTGCTGTCCAAACTCGTCATGATTGACAGGTAGTGATGCTCATGTTTAACTCTCTGAACTGGATCTTTGATGCTTACAGTACATCTCGTTGGAATAGATTTAGCGTGCTTGCTCCGTTGGTCAAGAAGTGCCCTTACGGAAATGTATCTGCCGCGCTTGTTGACCAAATTCGATCCGATGTCGTGCGGGCGTGGGTGGGACCATCTGATCTGACTGGTCAATCTGGTAAGTTTCGAGCGTACGTACATGTTGATATCTTCATTTTGGCTGACTCTTTGGCTCGCTGAAGTCTTGACTGGAAATCCAGTGGTAGATTTTGCGTCTGGAATGTTACACCAAGCTGCTGAGCGTAATCTCGTGCTTCATGCTGACCTTATTGCCGGCATCCTGAGCCTTCTTCGCTTTTTGACCATTCGTGACAAGGTATTTCACATCGATTTTGACAAATTTCATTACGAGTACTCACGAGTCGTGCTGCATAAAAATAGGACAACTCAACTGGAATTCAATCCAACTTAACGAGAGAACGCATATTCGACGTCATTGCACGGCTTCGAAAACGACTGTATGACAAATTGCACGACGCATCACCGTCGTCTTTGAATCCATTGACGCACTCGCACTCAGGAGACAACAATATTCACTTGTTTATTCTGGAAGCTGCTCTGGAGTCGGCCATGACCATATTCAAGCCTGTGAGTTGAATTAACGAGGAAAATTGATGTTTTGCAAATCGTTTCCGATTTTGTCGATAGCAATTCTCCCATGTTTAATCAACGGGGATAGTTGAGAGAGACATTTCGATCCGTGCAACTTTCTGTTTGTTTGTCGCTTAACAGGCAGCGGAGGCTTCGACAGCGTGTATGATATTTCCGGTACATTAGGGATAATTTCGTTGACTTTGCGAAGCAAGTCTATATCAAGTATCTGCTTTAACATTTTGCCATTTTTCTAAGAGGAGTGCACACACAGATTTCCATTAAAACAGGAGATATAATCGCAGTGAGACCTTGCAGTCTTACCGTCATATCTTCTGCTGACTTGATTCCAGCGTCATCAAGCTCACGAATATAACTGTTGGCTACTATGCGCGCATGGTCGATCCGCTTTCGGACCGTCTCTTTCAGGACGTCAATTTCACCTGCGAGTTGTAGCGAGACTAGCGACTCAAGAAATAATATGTAGCTTTGAAGACCCCCGCCACTTGAGTTTTCAACAACAGGGTCACAAACCAAAAAAGCAGCCTTGAAAAGAACGTCAGCGGTCGGAAGCGATAATCTCTGCACTGGCAACTCCAGAACGTCAACTTCAAGTTTTTCCTTGATCTTTTCTTTCAGGAATTCAATTTCCTCGCTAGATGGTCGAGATACGACCTGTAATTCACTTAGATTGACAGACTTCTTTTGCCTTCGAGAGTTCATGAATCGTTCAAAGTTGCCACTTATACGAATCTGCTCTTGTATGTGTCGCTTACTTAGGTGCACTCCTTGCTTGTGCACTGCTTCGATGACATCATAAATACTTACAGCTAAAGGATAAGGTATTTTCCATCCTACGAGCTCGTTCACACCGCGAACATTGTACAGCAAATCGTACCCAGTCAAGCATTTGTGATCAGATAGTATTTTTAAGAATGGTTTGGATTCTTCCATTGCCAGCTGCTCACGTCGAACCTATAGGAATCATACAAATTGTACAAGCTTTTAATATATGCATGAAATCAACGGTGTCCGATATCACGTACCTTCAGCAACGGTGCTTGCAGATCCAAATACGACTGAAAAGGATTCACAGAAAAATCTTCTGGAAGCATAAAATCTCCTTCTCCACCATCGGCATTCGGGTCGAAACATCTTAGCGCCGCAGCCAGCACTAAACGTCCAACAGGTGCATTCAATCCTGCCGGGATACTATCAATCAAGTTTTCAGAATAAAACGCTGGTTCTCGTTGGTTTGGTCTGGATGGGAAGCCAAGGGAGGAAATCTTGCCTGCTACTGCTGGTTTAATTGTCGACTTTGTTTGAGGTTTCACGGTTGTCTCAAAAAATGGTTTCACTTGAACCCCTGTTGCTTCTCGAAGCTTGCGAACGGACTGCCATGGGTTTCTCATTAGAGGTATACGTGCTTTCAGAGCCTTCATAACCAACTGAGTGTCTTCTACGTCTTTTCTTTCGGCTTGAAGACCTCTCCTACGATACATGCTATCAGTCAGGGTAAATGTATGTTAATCCAAATATACCAGCTTACATCACGGCAATCACTTCATCTAGTTCGTATCCATGAGAAAGAGCACTCCGAATGCACAGAGCAGGTAAATCGCTAGGAAAAACTTCATCTCTTCGCTTCGATGGGCTCAAATCGGTCAAATCTTGGGCTAACGAGGAATGAAGCAGGGCGTAGGACAGAGAATCTTCAGAAGAATCATTACTAGACAATTTGCTATCATCTGTATCCGAGCTGTAAGTCTTTCGAACATGATGAATTCCATGAACCACTGGACTTTGGAGTGATGACATTGTAAACCATTCCTATAACATTAAACATTATAGAAGGATCAGTAAGAGAGATTTAAAATATATTATATCGCACCAAAGACGTACTTGCATAAGTTGATCATCATCCTTCTTTCTCTTCTCAATAACCATCGCCATGAATGTTTTTGTCTCTGTTGCTTCTTCATTTATTTCATATTGAAAACGGCGATAATCCGTATCGATATCCACCATCATGCGCCAAAAATTCCCTGAACATATGAACCTGTCCAAATGTTCACGAACTCGAGTAGACAGGCATTTGCGTACTCTTAGGCGCTTTAGCATCAATCTATCACGAAAACCACGGTATATGCGTTGAATCATACGGACTGATGACTGTCAAACCGACGTGAAAGCTCAGTTGTCATCCAGGCGAAAGAAATAAGATGATAGCGTGGGCGCACCTGAATTTTTTTTATTGCGCTTGCGGTAGCTTGCCGTTGTTTCTCTTTCCAGTGTAAGAGTGCCAACCGAACGGCGAGTCGATTACTTACAGCAGCTAGCATCGAAACAGCTCGTTTCTTTCTCTCGTTTGCTTTCATTCTCAGCTCATCTTCTAGTTGGGTCGCACGAAGGTGCTTAGCAAGAATTATGGTTCGGAAGTATCGCCTCAGAGTATTGGCAGCCTTTCGTCTAAGCCGACTTTGCCGCAATAGAACGAGAAAGCCGAGTTTCTTCTTGCATTGCCACACCCTGTACATACTCTGTATCTCAACTGCTGCCGCAAGTCGAACGTCTTCCTTGACTTCGCTCCATATCCTTATCCATCGTTGTTGTCGAAGGTATCCACGAACAGTAAGTTGAAGTTTCCGTATCGCGAAATCACAGACGTGATCTCGGACGATCTGCCCAATAACAGTTGTCAGTCACCTGTGCCGTAATGCTTTTCCTACGAGCATCTATCGGACCTGCCTTGATATTCCGTTCTTCTTTGGCGATGCTTGCATTCACATTCGAGAGGCGTTCTTGAACCTGGGGCAGTAAGGTGTCGGCCGGAATCAGCTGCTTTGAAAACGAATCGAAGACATCGGAATCCACGTTCGATTGCTCGACACTAAGCGTTACCCGCCGACCTTGAGCTGCCATCACACGCCTATGTACCACAATTGTCAGGTAATAGCCAGTGTCACCGCGTAGATGAAGCAATTGCAGTCACTTGTGTTCATCCAGCGTCTTGATGATTTCTTTGGCTTTAAGCAAATCGCGATTGAATTTCCTGCGCTGCTTCTTAAGCGCTTCTATGTTGTCAACTGCCAGCGCTTGATACGCTAGCCACCCGAGTCGCATTTGATGCATTCTATTGTAAAACTGGCTTTTGCAATCGAGACTTCTCGATCATTTCAACGGCCGTGAGTCAACATCCAGAAAATCCAGAAAATCTGCATCACGTTGTAGGCTACTCACTTCCAATCAGGTTTCTTCATGCGAAAGAAGCAGTCAGGACCAAGCACCACGAAATCGTACGTCATGGCATTGCGGAACTCATCATAGTGGATGCACTTGCGCATCTCGGTGTTTTTGCCCACCGCACTGGGTTTCCGACTCACTGCGCGTGTCCTCGTCCTGGTGTTCAGCAGGCAATTGACGCATTCGCCGCAGGCCAAAGACGAGACGTGCACTTTTTTCTTGTGTTTCATTTCGCATGTGCAAGGGCGGCCGTAGTGGCAGCCACACGGCCGCATGTTGCCGCCTCCATCACCCGCTTCCGCCATCATTGCCCAGTGCGTGCTTCAACTTGCGTCCCTGTGGAAAGCGATCAGATGTGTCTTGAACAGAGGGAGAATCGTTTTTTTTTTTTTTTTTTT